>JARFJB010001033.1:1962500-2182500 GCA_036346205.1 Vesta saturnalis | reverse complement strand
GTTAATATGTGGGAAGACATTCCTTTGAATTTAAGAGGACATTCTTGGTTTCAGCTTGATGGATGTCCGGCCCATTATGGCAGAAATGTAAGAAATTGGCTAAACAATAACTACCCGGGGAGGTGAATAGGTCGTGGAAGTCCAGTGGCGTGGCCTCCTAGATCCCCCGATTTAACGCCACTTGACTTTTTTGTATGGAGATTCATGAAGGAAAAAGTGTATACCACTCCGGTTAATACACTTGAAGAACTTCACAATCGCATCAGAGATGCTTGCAATGAAATAAGGGTGTATCATTTAATTAACTTAAGACGTTCTATTGTACGTCGCTGTGAAATGTGTATTGAAAAGAACGGTTTACATTTTGAACAAAGTGGCTAATTTTATTATACTAGTGTTATTGTTATTTATTTATAAATCGTTATTGCTAAGAATTCTTATTAATTTCACAATTATTAATTAAGTATTGTTATAATAATAAATAAGGATTGTTAGAATTAGTGTACTAAACAGATTTCAATTTACAAAAGTCTTGTATTTGAGTATGGCTTGATACAGTGGCGGCTCTTTAATGAGAGCAAGTTAGCAGCGGTCTATAACTTATTAGAATCTCACTTAAATACTACATACATGTTTATGGCGAAATTGATACATACATAATTATACAGAAAGAATTGACCGCATAACAGTAATAATTATGCATTTCTTTTTATACAAGGATAATAACAATGGATACTAAAAAAAACCGATAACCTACCTATTTATAAATGAAAATGTATTTTAAATTTTAAAGAAACGATCGTTAGGTACTAAAATGGCTCTAAATGTTTTATTATATCTTTTTTATTAAAAACTTTATATTCAATTATTCACATAAAGCACATTACTTAACTTAGTACCACTTCAAACAATAAAAATCAAAATAACTCGGAAACGCACAGGAATTTCGAAACAGAAGAAGGTACATTATTTTTTTTAAACTGTATGTAGATAATGAAAATAACAGTTTTTTTTTAAAATAGTCATTGGCGTAGAAGTTCTGTTTATGAAAGCGGTTGAGCACCCCCTCCACTCCGCCACTGTGCAAGTTTGTGAACATTCTTATCGTTTGTTTTATGCCCCTTAATTAATAGACATTATCCCCCCAACATGAAAAAATCTAAGCATTCGTTTATGAGTTATAATGAAAATTTGAGAAAAAAAAATTATATTCAACACCCTGTATCTCGGAATACTACAAATGTTTATAGGAACTTTTCTTTTTAGAAACATGTGTACTATCTCCTGTTAAAGTTTGTCTACGAAAAACTGACTCACCCTGTATATGCCGGGAGTTTCAAAAAAACAGTTCTATAAAACGAGGGGCTAGTTGGTGGGTCATAGCCCATTTATCCCCCGAACTTTAGTAAAGTAAATTTAGTAAAAACAAAACTTTATTTAGAAATTAGAAAACCCTTGTTTTGGTACAGTAGAAGCAAATTTTCTGAAAAACGTGTTGTATTTGCTTAAATTGCTCAGCGCCTTCCATAATTCTTTCCCGTAAATGCTTTTCGCTTAGTATCGGAACCATATAAACAAAATCATTCATAAATCCCCAAAAACAGAATTCTAACGGATTGAAGTCCGGAGAACGACTGGCCAGCGGAGCGGTGCATCGCGTCCAGGACCATTCGAGCTATTAGTCCTTGTTTAGAAGATTTCGAACAATTTGACCGTAGTGTGGCGGGGTGTCGTCTAGCTAAAACCATATATTTTGTCGTAAATTTATAGGCAAATCTTCAGTCAAATCTAGGAACGTATCTCTTAAAAAGAATAAAAAGTGTTTAGCGTTTAACTGTGGTGGCGAAATGACCCAAAAGATAATTTTCCACTGTCTCTGCCCCGAATTTTACACAAGAATTTGTTTGATGAGTGTCTCTATGGTTGCTATCTTATTTTCTTCTGCCGATACATGGGTATTATGCAGATTGGTTATTCCATTGCGCGTAAATATGGATTCATCCGAAAACAGAATAAATCGAATAAATCTTATATCACAAGCATTTTATTGGCGAAGCCAATTACAAAAATCGAGTCTAGCTACCATGTGTGGAGGTTGAAACGCTTTAACTCTCTGAACGTGGTATGAGTTTACTAAATTTTCTTTTAAAACTCTATGCACGTCAGTAGAATTAATATTACCATCCTCGTTATCTGTATTTATTTCACTAACAATTAACCTATTACTTACACCCGGATTTCTTCTGCTATTTGTACAACACGATCCTCTTGGTTTATAAATAGCTTCCGAAATCATCCACAGTCATTATGACTATATCTGTCTTTTCTGTAAATGACAAAAAGTCATCTCTATTTGCCATACGTTGTTAACTTTCTTTTACAAAGAATTAATCAGATTTAACTGACAATAACTTAGTAATTGTTTTGACAACTAACATCGTCGTATGTTGTTTTTTTGTTGTTGAAGCCTACTAGTAAATAATCAATGGACATTTCAATGCAAATAAGCAATAACTGCTTTTGGAAACAATAGCCTGCAATATTATTTAAGTAAGTAAATTTATTCCATCCCCCGTATATAAACATTAAGTAACAGAGAATTTTAACATATAGCAAATTATGTATGTATACAATACAACGAATCCAGCGTGTAGGCGTAATGTAAAGTGCGGATTTAATTTTACATTGGAAGGGAAACTTAGTAAAATGCGCAAATACGTTTAATATTACTATTTGAGTTTAGTTTAGTAATCTGTTAACACAAAGGAACTCGTTCACATTGTAGAATATCTTTACGCTAAGAAATTTTTTCAACCGTGACTTAAATTGTGCTTTAGTAATAGCATGAGATATTACCGTTAGTGGATTATTAAAAAATTTTATACCGATATAGAGTGCAGCTTTTCTCTTTAGGTTTAGTTTGTAATCTGGCAGGATCAGAACGTGTCTGTGCCGAGTACTGTAGCGATGTACATCTGCTGATGTATTAAATTTATGTTGTTTAGTGAAAATAATTTGGGAAACTTTGTATATGTATAAATAGGTTAAAGTTTGAATTCTGTACTTTAAGAAGAAAGCCCTGCAAGATTCTCTAGGGGTGATAAGATAACATAAGATAAGATGCGTAGTACTCTTTCCTGAACTATAAGTGTCGAATTAGCCAAAGAACTCAACTCCATATTGCAGAATTGAGTGGAATTAGCTATAGTTGACAGTGATTGCTGGTTTTAATCCAATTGTTTTTTTGATAATTCATAGACCGCTTTGCATGGTTTATTGTTCATTTTATTTGTATCGACCACTTGACAGCATGCACAAATTCAATACTATCATTATCTGTAGGTTGTAGTTTATTACATCCCGTTTTATTTTTATTGATATTACTTTGAAAGTTATTATTTGTGTTTTTGTGTAATTGAAAACTAAGTTGTTTGCTGAGAACCATCGTTTTATGACGAGTATAATATTCTTTGTTTGTAACAGTTGCTCGTTAATGTTGGAATGATGTGTTATGAAACAAACCTCTAAAGCAAAAATCTACAATGATAAATAAATTAACACAAAGAATCAGTTAATTAAAGAAAGGTAGTGAACAAATTCACAACAGCCGCGCGCAAAGAAAAAGTTCGGGGGGAATATGTCCCGACCCCCCACTTGCCCCCTTGGTTTTTTAGTATTTTTTTCTGAAAGAATAAAAAAAGGAACCCTAATCGAATGGTATACTATTGCTAGACCTAATATTTAATGCACAGCGTTGACAGTGAAACTTTCTTTAAATTGGAGAACTGAAAATTCTCGTCAAACTTGAGACTTCAACTTATTAAAATTTTTTTTTTATTGGTTTATTAAATAATGAATTTAGCACTATCATAGGAGTACGGCAGCCTTTTTTTTAGGGAGTCCGCGTTTAAGGCTTAAGATGAAAAGATATAGATAACAGTAGAGGAAAGGAATCAGTGTGACCACGACGCGAAAACTGAGTAATGTGTTAGATAGAGTGTTACCGTACTGTCTGTAGGAAAGTAAATGATAGAAGTTAAACGATTTACTGCCGCAAACAATTTTTTTATAAAATTTCCCTTCTTACAGACAGTTATGGCTATATGTAGATTTACTTAGATTTCAGTTTGGCTTTATGTAGTTTGTATAGATATCATACAAAGGATGAGTTTACAGGAAAACTATTTAAATTTTTATCGTTTTGTGAAAGGTGTCAAATCACATTATTGGTGACTAATTAATGTATTAGGTAAGGAATTTAAAACTACGAGTGATCACTCCTAGTACTGCCCTCTAGTGTTTGGAGAAGCTCACCATATGTGAAATTTTATCCACTAACAGAATTAAGTTGCAAAAAAATTGACAAAACCATGTGTTCGAGTTTTGACTCGCTCTATATCAATTGGTGCGATAATAAAGAAATAGCGCTTTCTCGTAACACTGCACCAATGCCAAAAAGTTATGCCTGGAAAGAATTATTGTTAGGTTGTTCTGTACAGGGTATATAGGACGTTAAAATGAGAATGATTTTCGTGTACAATTGACCATAACTTTTGAAATACCCTGTATAACGTAATGAAACCCAATATTAGAAGTATGTAGAAATGAGCTTAACCTAAATTTTAAGTAATCTATAGGGTGTCCCATTTAAAAAAAGTATGTTTGGTAATATGTAACACCCTGTAAATACGAAAATAAATAAATAAATGTTACCTATAATTTTTGTAAATAACTTTTTTTGATATCTCCTTTAATAACGGATATATCGTACTTCGACGCACTAATACAATAATTATTTTCTATTCCAACTTTTTGTGCGTTATGTTTCTGCAAATGTGGTCCTCTTAGTTGAAGTAGAGAAAGTGAACAGTTTACGAGTTATTTGCAAATTCACCTATCACGGTCAATTAAATACTACCGCACCAAAATTTAGTAAGTGGCCCGTGGACTAAAAGTCATAGTTGTCAAAGACTTAAACCTAGTATTAATTAAAAAACAAATGATTAAATGTTCGAATTATTCACCGTTGACTGCTATGCATTTACGAATTCTTTTCATGATTGACTGACGTACGTTGAAAAATAATTGCGGATTATCTCTTATGAAATTAGAGCAATCAAACATTTTTTGCTTCGACGTTTATAATTGGCACCGAATACACCATGTCTTTTAAACGACCCCAGAAAAATATCCGGTGAACGTGCAGGCCAAGGAACCGGTCCTCCACGTCCAATCCAGTTTGCATTAAAAGTTCGATTCAATAACCGACTAGCAGTGAGTGCAAAATGAGGAGGCGCACCATCGTGCATGAAACACATCCGACTTCTAACATTCAGATGGACATCTTCTAGCAACTCGGGTAAATTATTATCCAAAAAAAATGGAGTATTAATTAATATTTAAACGTTGTGGCAAAAAGAATGGACCAATTAAATTATTGCCAATAATACCAGCCCATACATTCACACTGAATTGCTGTTGATGATTAGTTTCGATGAAAACGCGTGGATTTTAATAATCGTAGTAATGATTATTATGGAAATTAAAAGTTCCATTTCTGGCGAAATCTGTGAATAAGATAATCGATGGACAATTTCGGTCATTACTGAATTTTTCTAGAAACCAACGTGAAAAGTTCACTCTTGTTGAAAATCGTTAATGGTCAAATCTTGTATCTTTCGATAATGGAAAGATCGCAAGGGTTCCGTTTTAATAATTCTACATATCGTGGACTGATTTGAATTATATTCTCTTGCCAATTGACCAGAGCTTGTTGTGGGATCAGCGTCCAACACTCTTTGTTCTAAAACTGATGTTCTTGTAGTTCGCCCCTACCACCTGCGAGAACCCGATAAGAGTAGAATTTTTATAAATTGATAATATGTACGACTTTCACGAAGACGCCAGTCAATATTGGCAAACGTCTTTTTATTCAGTATCCGCCAATTTGGAAATGCCTGGGAATATAAACGACAGCTTCACCACAATTCCGAAAATCTCTGCCACACATTACGTGCATAACTGCCATTTCGGAGTTGTGGATAAATAAAACTATGACTTTTAGTCCACTGCCCACTTACTAAATTTTGGTGCAGTAGTATTTAATTAACCGTGATTGATGAAACTGTAAATAACTCGTAAACTGTTCACTTTGTCCACTTCATCCATGAAGACCAAAATTGCAGAAAATTGAATAACGGACCCAAAGAAGTCACCAAAATACATGAAAAATCACACACAAAATAGATGGAATAGAAAGTATACGGGAATAATGTGAAAACTAATACTTTCAGTCCATTCATAGACAATCCGATCAAACTAGAAAAATATTCGTCAACAAAGAAATAATTTTCATTGCGTACAGTATTTTGACATTCCTAAAGGTTTTCGAGTTATTTCCGAAAAAATATTTTCAAAATTCAACTTTGAGGGCCTGTCCCTTTGTAGCCATACATTTTAAAGAAATATTTTACCTGACTTTTCGTTTTCAATTTATGTGTAGAATTTACACTTGAAGCAGGGGCCGTTTTTTTGGTTCACGTTGTATATATATATATATATATATATATATATATATATATATATATATATATATATATATATATATATATATATATATATATTAACAATCATTTGTTGGGACATGCCAGCTGAAATTCTTGCTTGTTTATCTTATACTGTGGTTCGTGGAGCTGCAAGATGGATATAGACATTATAGACGTTATTTTCTTAATGTTATATAATGTAGGGTTTTTTATATAAAAATCGTTGCGCTCATTTATACTGAAGCAAAACGAATATTTTTCGTAAATTTAGAGGCAAATTTCATGTTCAATTGTACTCATGCAAATATTTTAAGTTAAATTCATTATCGTATTGGGATTATAATGAATAATAATCAAACAGAATCAACCATTGTAAGTATTGCTGTCTTTACCAGTAACGTCCAATTGAATATTACTCGTTATGCCGATTTTAGCAATGCTTATTTTTGAAATTGGGCAAACTAGTTCCCTAAAGCTGCGTAAAATTGTGAGGTCAATTTTATCTTAAATTAGCGAAGTTATCGGATTTATTGAGAAAACTTCTTGTAAAGTGAGTCATTATCTAAGTCATTTTGGAGAAAATTTACAGATTGAGCCAAACGTGGATATATAAACAGCTGGAATTTCTTCTTTACGTTTACCATTGTTCCGTTAGAATTTAAAATCAGGTGGCGCCATAGTAAAGATTTTTTTTTATTTACATTTGTATTGGGTGTAATGTTAATTACCAATGCAAATAAAGTTAATGGGTATCGATCTCTAGCGCTTCGTATAAGTAATATTCCTGTAACAGTTGGTGTATTTTTTAACGTTAAGGAGTGTGATGTGTGTACATTCGTTTTTCTACCTATACCGTCACCTTTAATTTTTAAGGGCTTAGCTATTCTAGATTTTGAGATATTTCAAAATAGATATTTCCGTTGTCAATTCAATTTCGAAGATTTTTTCGAGAGACTTGTAATTTCTCCTTTTAGGTGAGATCTAGGTTCATTGTCATAAATTCAAAAATAATAATTATTTAATTTAATGCACAAAAAAATTTGGCATGGAATTATTAATCAGAATGATATTTCTGATGACGATGAATGTTACTGAAAGTTTACTATTTATGACGGCAGTATGCAGTAGTAAGTTAGACAAGTGTCATTCAGGCAGCTTGAGATTATACTTTGTTTCCATTGCTTCATTGGCCAGAACATCCGTATAGTATAGTATACTAGTGCAACATAAACCATTTATGTAAACGACATTCTTTGTACATGAGTCAAAGTTAATATAATGCTTTATTGTACAACGAAATTATTTTCCTCATATTATCTATGATAGTTATCACGTTTCAGGAAATTTTTTTAGTTTACTTTATTTAACCTTTATTGTAAAATCAGAACGTATTATTTGTATTTCAGTAAATTAGTAATTGTAAGCTAGCAAATATTACAACGTTTGTAGCGATAAATAATATACAATATAAACAAGAGGTGGTGCATTTCCCTTTCTCCATTTCTGCAATGCAATATAATTAAATGGGAAAATTACACGTAATACTGGGATAAACACAAGGAAAAGACGGTTTTAGCCAATATTAATTACACTGTTTCAACAATTCATTTCCGACTGCTCTGTAATTAACTTTTTTTACATGTAGCAATATAAAACAAATTTTTGTAATTTATAATTCTTTTAATGGTGGGTAATATTTGTGCAACTCTCAAAGGAGTATGTTTGTTTTACAGTCTTGCAAAAATCGTTTGGTATATTTTATTGTAAATGTATGCGTATGCGTTTCTAGCCGAATCTTATTTCACTAAGTTAGCTTGATTTTTTTAATTTACCAAATTTAGTATTGTTTTAGTTAGTTGCACCTGTAGCCGGTAGTTAGTGGTTCCTGTCTAACTTTACGGTATGAATGGCATGTACTTGCTTCGGGAAGTTCAAGTGCGGTGTCCCACTAATGAATTTCCCTTACTATGAAGGGTTATGTGAGTGCAATTCGGAGAAAACCTCTCAATAGTGTTTTAACAATAATTAAATTTGATATTTTTGAGTTAGAATCACTACTTTAAATTACGCCGTTAGAGTTAAATTACAACCTTCTTCTAACAATGTAGTCACGTAATTAATTAAATTGCTAATGTAACCGGAAATATGATTACTCTGTAACAAAGAACTAGTGGTTTCCAATAATCGACGTCAATGGAATGTATCGAGTTTTCCATCCAGTAAATTGAACCATTGCATAATATAATGCACTAGACTAGAACATCCTTGATAAAACAAAACCCTTTATAGTTATGCTAAGATTTAAACACTTGCAGTTTTATATTATCTTGTTTTGCATGTATTAGGTTCTTTATATTTTAATGATGTAGCATATTTAGATGGTGTAAAGTGAGAAATGGTTTTCATAGTGGATCAATTTTGCCGTAAGGGGTAATCATTTAATTACTTACAGAGAGTAGTGCTGTTACAACAGAATTTTTGGCATTTAAATATTCCAAAAAATAATTGCACATCTTGTGGAAGATTAGAACTAACGACAACATTAATTTTACTGAATATCTAGAAAACAATAACGACTTTTAAACAAGTATGTTTTTAGGGAAACGATGAAATATTTAACAAGCGTACTTCAAAATAGCAGCTAATGCAGTTTTAAGAAAATTAGTCGGGAGGTGGTGTGAGGTAGGTTTCCTATGTAATTCAACCACGCTTATAGACCATAACACTTTAATTTTATTATTGTTAAATTAATTAGGTGGATATGAAATAAATAAAACCATTCTTAGTATTTTTTTCATATCCGAAAATGTAGATAAATTAACAATAGCAGTACTCCGATTGGTTAATGGTATCTCCTAACGCAGTATTCGTCGTAGTATTGTAATACACTTAAATATAATGTGCCCGTGATACCATAAACACTTTTTTTTATTTAACGTTAGTTTGAAATACGTAGTAGTTTGTCAGATAGTATTTTTGAAATAAATTTTTAAAATAATTTAAAGATTAGAGGGAAATACGTTATTGATCTTAACGAACGTTTGAGGAATCTGAAGCACTGAATCTGTAGCTGGACCTGTAACAAATGAAATAGACCTACGTACTACAAAAAATTAAAAAAACACCCAATGCGTTTCAATAACTAGGCTATCATTGTCCGCGGTCGACTAGAACGAACTAAAAAATTTCTGACTATTTCTATGTTCAGAATGGCGAATGTTCATATAATAAAATGGAAAGGCAATGTTACATAATTATTAATTGCATTTTCTTTCAGAAAATGTTTATAATGCTATTATCTAACTGAACAGGTAAATTAATTATAAGATTATTATTATTTGATTTGAAGATTGAACGTTCTTTTATAAACTAAAACAAATAATAATTGATGTTTTGTATATAAATTGTACGATAATACCATGGTAAGAGTGATTACTTCGTCTAGTCTGATGACTAGAAAGTTAACATTACATCACAATCTTGATATTTAGTGTAGGGATGTCTCTTGATTTCATTTTTGACGTATTTTATTTTGACATGTTATACCTATACTGTAACATATTTTAAGATAGATGTTTACATGTAAATACAGTGGAACCATAAAGCGCTTCCGGGTAAAAGAGTGTAAGGTCACCTTTGGGAGGTAACTGCAGTAACACTAAAGTATGTTAACCGTAGGAATACCGTGTAAGTGCCTGCTTTGAAACATGTTACCTTTTGGTTCATTAATTGTAAACGCAGACCTTTAACATGTCATGTTTTACTTATAGTAGAATTACCTTGGTGTGTAAAATATTCCCACATTGATTCATTAAGATTACTCGTGTTATTACAATTTAAATCTTTCAATAACAATAGAATATAAATACGTAAATATCTATGTACTTATAATTACAACTTGTGTCTTATTTATGTCGTTATTTTTGCTGCAATAGACAGAAAGGTTTTTCTTTGGTAGTTCTTTTCCTTATCCGCATAAAGATAGCAGAACTACATTGCTTATAAATCTATATGCTGTACATTTTTGTGTTACCTTTACTTTATCCTCCCTAGATACCCGCAACACATATACTCAGTAACAACTCCTTCGCGTGATAACTTTGTTCTTGCATTAGAGACAGTCTCTAGACTGGCCTGGGTACATTACAATGTGTGTGTGTGTGTGTGTGTGTGTGTGTGTGTGTGTGTGTCTATATATATATATATATATATATATATATATATATATATATATATATATATATATATATATCTGTACCGCCAAAGTTTAGACTCACTAATGTAGATATTAATAAATAAGACAGTTTAATGACATGAATTCTATTAACAATTATATTTCCAGAAAAATAGTTCAGGAACAAAATACAATGTAAAATTTCATATACAGACTATGATTTCTTCCCAATTTTTGACTTCAAAATATCCCCCTTTTGCTTTTACTACAGCCGCGCATATTTTCGGCATTCTCGCAATCAATTTTTGCAGAGTTGTAGCTGTGATTTTATTCCAACAAACTTGCAAGGAGTCCCAAAGTACCTTGTGATTGGTTGGTTGCATTCTTCGCACATTCGGTCTAATTCGTCCCATAACAGTTCAATAGGATTGAGATAGATTGAGACGGCCACCCATACTTTAGTATTTTTCCTTCTCTTTGTTCCCTATGTAGTTTACATTTTGACGAGTGTTTAGGATCATTATCTTGCTGGAAAATGAATCCTTTACCACGATTTCTGCCCACATGAAAAGCATGATATTGCAAAACGGCGTGATATTTCTTTTGATCCATAGTGGCGTCAATCTTTACGAGATCTCGATTTTACTTCCGGCAAAACAGCCCCAAACCATTACGGATCCCCCACCATGCTTCACTGTTGGCATTATACATTGACTCGTCATACGTTCGCCAACCAAACGACGAACATATAGCCTGCGTTTTCCTGAAAATCTCAAACTTTGACTCATCCGTAAACAATACTTTGGACCATTGTTCTACTGACCAATCTTTATGTTTTTGCCCATTGCAATCTTTTCACTTTAGTTTCTTTTCATAGAAGTGGTTTTGCAGCTACAGTCTTTCAAGCCGTAATCACGAAGCCGGCGTTTAACAGTATTACAGATATACGCGTCTGCCGGAGAATTTAATTGCGAATTTCTGGTTTCGAGTTCGTAGACGCTACTTTGAACACAGATGAACTTGTCTTCTGAAAGTTACAGAGGTCTCCCAGATCGTCGCCGACTACGTTTTTCCAGTTTCTTTCTTTTCTTCAAGGTTCCTACACACCTGCCTGACTAACTTAGTCTTAGATGCAATTTGTCTAGTAGAATAGCCTTCCTCGTGCAATGAAACAATGACTGCTCGTGTTTCAACACTCAATTCCATTTCGACCCATATTTTATGGAGAAGTCAGCATGTACTGTATAACGAATATTGCAAACTGTACTGTACAATGCTGTAGGTTATTTTCGTTCGTGACATCGCCCTGGGTAATTTATTATATAATGAATACAATTACAGAATACTGGTAGTCACTTTATTATAAGTAATAACAGAATATTTAATAAATGAGCCGAAAATATCAAGCTAAAAAAAGGGGATATTTTGAAGAATAAAATTGGGAAGAACTCATAGTCTGTATATGAAATTTTACATTGTATTTTGTCCCTGAACTATTTTTTCTAAATATAACTGCTTAAGAATTCATGTCATTGAACCTGTTTATTTATTAATATCCCTACATTACGAAGGTGAGTCTAAACGTTTGGCCGGTACTGTATATATAATATATATATATATATATATATATATATATATATATATATATATATATATATATATATATATACATGGTCGCATCCTATACGCGTGTCTCTGTAATGCAAAATGGCTTAAGATCTTTTCGTTTGTGAAATATTTAAAGAACTCTTAATTTGCAAGCGTGAAAAGGAAAATCAACTGTGTTGTGGTTATGTACAACACATCAACAAACACCTCCATACTGTAATATATTAGGCTATCGGAAAAATGCAAATTTTTTTACAACATACAGGGTACTCAACTAAACTAGCTGAATTTAAATTAGATGTGCAGCTCAATAATTTTATTAATTTAAATAGTACACCTTGTATTTAACAACTTTAACCGATAGGCTTTCAAATCGTTTTTCATTCGATGTAAGAGTTACCTATACTAAACCAACGGTTCTTTAGAATAGAATTGAACTAGTGGCTGTTTAACTTGGTCAGGCTGTTCTTTTACCAGAGGCGTGAGGATAAAATATGGAGCACCAAAAATAAACGTCAGTTTAGTAGAATTCCCACCTCCTTTTGACGTCACAAGCCCCGCCTTTCATTTTTATATGCCCAGGGGGGGTTTTCCACCCTTATTTTTACACGCTCACGTGTGAGACCGGATTTTCAACCCCTATTTTTCTTTACGTGTGAGACCGTATTTCCACCCTTATTTTATATATCCACGTGTGAGACAGGATTTTCATCATATTTTTACACATCCACGTGTGAGACCGGATTTTCCACCCTTATTTTTATATACCCTCGTGTGAGACCGGATTTTCCACCCTTATTTTATATATTCACGTGTGAGACAGGATTTTCATCCCTAATTATTTTTACATCCACGTGTGAGACCGGATTTTCCACCCTTATTTTTCATCCACGTGTGAGACCGGATTTTCACCCTTATTTTTATATACTCCGTGTGAGACCATATTTTCTCCCTAATTTTTTTCACATCCACGTGTGAGACCGTGTTTTCAACCCTAATTATTTTTACTCGCTTACGTATAGGACATGTATTACCCTAATTTTATTATTTCTTTTGGGAGTCTTATGGTGTATTAAGGACCTTTTGACGGATAGGACTTTTGTTAACGTGAGGAACTGGTCCTGGTCTTGGTGCTGGAGCTAGGATAAGTCTTAGAGTTTGGCCTTGGTGGTGGAGCTAGGGTTGGAGTCAGGTCTTGGTGGTGGAGCTAGGGTTTAGAACTGTATTTAGGGTTGGACCTGGGGCAGGACTTGGACTTGGTCTTAGAGTTATTTCTAGTAATTATCTTCAACCTTAATTAAGGTCCTTTTGGTTGTAACCCTGGAGGCTACACGCTACAATGTTAAATTGTACAAAGATTATTATTGGAGAAAACGTTTCTAATAAGATGTAAAATAGCAGTTATTAGGATTAATCATACTTGGGGAATTTGAATGACAGTAAAATTTAATTATAGAACACTTATTTTTATTAAATTATTATCCTCAGTGAACTATAAAAATTACTGGCATTCCTAATGAAACAAAACATTTTTATTAAGTTAATTAATACATTAACAGTTTGTGTTTTCTAAAACGCATATTAAAAACATAGTTTACCTGCATTGAAATAATATCTATCCGTCCGTAAGAATGTTGTACCCTTAATATTTTTAAAGAAACTTAATGCTTGTGTATAACTGTAATTAAAATCTGTAAATAAAAAAGGTTAACACACACATACCAGATCTGTAACGTTTTAAGGCACTGAGTGATGGTCACCGCTTTGTGTTTCTGTCAACTAAACTTTCTAGTTGTGTAAAAACATGATTCCATAATTAGAATGTAAAATATACAAACAACCTCATTGTCTTTATTACACTTGCAGCAACATACATTTACCTTTCTCTTAAAATAAAATTGTTTGAAAATATTCGTATACGGACACACAATTGTTTTATAAAAACCATATTAAGTGTTTGGAATGTTTAAAATTCCATAACATTTTGTAAGAAATTACTCTCAATTTTACTAATTACCGTGTAATTATATAACTTTATTTAATTTAATAGTCTAAAACCAATATAAATGGTTAATATATTTTCTAAAAATATTATTAGAGTTGATACGCCGTTTTATTTCAAGTAATTGTTTTCAATATATATAAAATTGTAAGTGACCTGTATTATTTATTACTTCTACTTACATAAATCAACTTATACACGAATTAATAACGACCTCCAAGTTTATAACACAATCGCAATGTAGCGTATTTTTTTATCTACCGTACTTCTAAAATTTAATCCATTTATAAACAACTAATTAAAAGGTTTAAATGTTAAATTGATGAAATTTTAAGCAAATTATTTTCATAAGAAATTTAAAATACTAGTATAAAAAAGGTTTATAAATTCACCAGAAACATTTTTTAAACACAAGAATTTAAACTTTTATAAAAATGTCCTGAGTTTGTTGCTATATTGGTTATGAATATTTTATTATTCTAAGAAATTTATTAAAAATGTTTTCTATTAATTAACCTTTGTAGACTATATGTTTTATCTATATACGAAATTTTATTTCACAAGCAACTCATTCTACCTTGAGAAAATTGTTAACCTAGAGAAACAAGTAGGTTTGAAACTCAAACAATCTGTTACCATCTCGTATGTAGTAGAGGTCCAATGCTGGTCTGGTTTGTCTGCAGGGTCCGTGTTTACGATAATCGCACTCGGTCGAGGTGCGTGTTGTAGTTGATTAGAAGCACATACAATGAAAACAATTCTTATTGTGGCTGGGGTCGATTTCAAGCATCTCAACACTTCTGGCTATATCTTTGTGGATTTTTATCAGATGGGATTAATAGCAATGTCAACTAAACGTTTTAAAAATTTCTAATTTGAAAATAAGAGTGACGTAACTAATTTTATTTGAAATTTCATGAGAGTATCATCATCATCGAATTTTGAGATAACCATCTCATCGTCTTCACCTTGAACGATTATATTGTAACCTATAAAAACAATAACCCTAATAGTTTATCAGACATTATTACATGGACATGAGGTTAGTCCTAAATTAAATGGTTTCAACGCTGCTCTGGGAATGCTGTACCCTTAAAACCTTTAAGTCTGCTCGCCAAGTTGTACCGTATTCACTTTCTTCAATTTTATCTGCACTCTGTTTCGAAGCTGTAATCGTTTTCTAATACATAAACAGAATCTTCAATACTGTGATACGTGTAGCAGCAAAACACATTAGCTAGTTAGTTTCACCTCTATATTACTTTACATGCAAGCCTGATCTTATCATAAATAAATACATCTGTCAAAAAAAGCTTTAAACTAACCCCGGCCGGGAAAACGTTCCAATTATAGCTCTTGCCAAAAATACCTAAAATCTTGGTAGACGGGAATAAACAAAAAACCCGCCCCGAGGTCCACGAGCTCCGTCGCACCACGGCCCCCCCCCCAGGACGACCCGCCCCGGACAAAAGTTTAGGGCAAGGTATGGCCCCCCCCCCAAAACAAACCCGGGGAAAACACCAAACGAAAACAAATTAAAAGAATCAAGACTGGAACCGAGAAAAAACTTTTCGTTTTTTAATAATTTAAAATTTATGGATTTTAAACCCTTTAAAACCCCAAAATCCTTATTTTGGGGAAATTTTCCCCCGGGTTTTTTCAAACCAATTGGTTTTTTTTAAAAATTTTTAAATTTAGTTTTTTTTCCCTTATTTGAAAAATTTATTTAAAGGTTATTTGAAAATTTTTAAAAATTTTCTTAAAAATAAAATTCATATATTAAAAATTTAAATTCTTTTTAAAGGATTTTTAAACCATTTAAATTTTTAAAATAACCCAAACTTGGTTAATATCTAATTTTATTATTCAAGAATTCTTGTTGAAAATCCCAAAACTTACTTTTTTAAACTTTAGTTTTATCCAAACCAATATGGATTGAATAAAAAAGGTTTTTCATTATTTTACATGGGTTTATTAAGGTAAAGTTTTAAGGTCAAACCGTCTTAAATGAAATTGAGGTTGGTAATTTAACTAAAAAAATTATGTGGTTCCTTTAAAGGATAACTTTCATTTTAAAATTATTAATTAAACAATTTTAAAGTTTTTTTCAATTTGAATAAAATTCAATTAATTTTTTATGAATTGTTGTATGTTTGTAATTTAATTATATTTTGACTAATTGATAAACATATTGAGTTGAGGTTATTGACATTTAAACTGATTAAATTTTCGTGGTTGCTACGCAAAGGGTTTATCTGCTAAATTTCCGTCATCTCTTACTATTTTTATTAATATTTTAACAAAAAATTAAGTTTAAAATTGGAATAACAATTTTGACTATTTATTTAATGGGTTTATTAATATTTTTTGAAAAAAAATTTAATTAAAATTAATATAAATTTTTTTAATTAATTCTTTATTTAGTAAATTTTCCAATTAAATATAATTTCTATAAAAATTTAATAAAAATTTAAAATTTTAACCTTTTACTGTCCTGTTAAATGAAGTTATTTCGGCCCAATTTAAAATTTATCAGGTACAAAGGAAACGACCTTTGTTGTTACCATAAAAAACTCTAAAAACAAAACATCAAAAAACATTTTAAAAACAAAGTCCAACCTTAGTTTAACCCGGTTAAATAATTTATTAACCAAAACCTTTATTAAAATTATCAAGGTCTTAATATTTAAACAAATAAATTTATAAAAAGTTAAAATTCTTTATTTAACGTAGTTCTTTAATAAGGTTGGGTTATTTAAAACGGTATTTTAAAAAAATAAAGGTTAAAAAAAATTTTAAGTATTTTTACTACAATGTTATTTTTTAAAATTTATAAAACTAATTAAATTTAAATTTAAGAAATTTAAAATAAAAAATTTTTTTATTTAATGGAAAAAAATTTGAAATCTGTTCCAAATTTCATAAAAAAATTTAAGGTTCAGATATTGACTAAAATTAATCCCCCTTGTTAAAAAATTTTTATTAAAAAAATTTTTAATTTGATTTAAAATTTTTTTTTTAAGAAATTACAATTAAATTTTAAATTTCTTATTCAATTTAATCAATCTAACAACTTTTTTTTATAAATCATTTCTTTTTAAAATTTTTCTAAAAAATTAATTTTAAATTGTTGGGTTAAGTTTGATTATTTAAGATACACTAATGAAATTTTACTTAGTTGCTTCAGTAAAATTTGATTTTAAAGGAATTTTTAGGTTTAAAAATTTTGACCGGGGTTGGATGCGTTTTCCACTAAGAAAATTTTTAAAACAGTATTATAATGATATTTTAAAAAATTATTAAAATCTTTTTAAGTTAAAAATTTAAATTTTTTAAATTTGGAAACGCACGTCGCAAGACGAGCGTAACGCACGTACCCGTACGTACGCATCGCACGCACGTATGCACACACACACACACACACACACACACACACACACACGAAGGCGAAAACACGCTAAAGCGAAAAACTTGTAAACTTGCAAACATGAATCAAGACGGTGGAGCACCGCTAGGAAAAAACAGGTTTATTAACAAAACCGAAGGAAAGCTTAACGTTTTGAAAATATATCATTATTATTATTATAAACAACAATACATCATTATTATTTAATAACATGCTTTATCGGTTTTCTTCTTCTTCTTGAACCGTGAGTCGTCCTCATCATCATCATCATGATTTTGAAATTTGCCCTTCCCCCCTACCTCATCGCTCTTCTTTCTCTTCTGTGAACATCATCTTGGATGTGAGACACCCAGATCAACCACGTCATCGCTTTCATCATTATCTTGAACGGTTATGTTGTAATAGTTTATTAACAAGTCAGTAAAATCTCTAATGTCCGCTGATGTTGGCTCATAAACAGGAGAATACATTATAGTAATGCTCACTCGATGACAGTTACACCGTAAAGAGCGAAACACACGAGAAACGAGAACGCAGCTAGCCTTTGGGTCTTGTGCGCAAGCGTACTCGTCAATGTTAGGGTATAATCGGACATCTTCGGGGATGTCTGAAGTATTGACCTAACCACACTCTAACATAGCCCCTGGGGCATGTTTTAAATCTAAACGCCTCTTTTATGGTCGTATTTTATCCTAAGATCCAAACAGCACCTTTGGTCTTGTGCGCAAGGTGCTCGTCAACGTTCGGGTAGAATCGGACATCTTCAGGGATGTCTGAGTATACCTAACCACACTCTAACATAGCCCTGGAATGTTTATAAATCTAAACTCTTGTTTCCTAGACGCAGGACAATTAGTTAAAACTCTGTAGTAGTCCTAAATACTTAAAATCATGTCAACCGTTCTACAAATTGTTATCTACAAGTGTAGAGTTTCTAGATTGTGTAGTTAATGAATCAGTGAAAGTTAAGGGAGTACGGTCGACCAGTTAAAACTATGTGGTATGCTGACGTTAAGTGGAATGTTCTCACGTAGGAACGCAAGGTAAACTATGATAACATCGGTACCGATATAATTCACGTCGTGAATCGTCTGTCTACACGTGGATTGTGAGAATAAGGGTGTTGTTCGTTGATCCTAGATGTGCAAATAATATGGTAATCAATCTGTGCATGGGCATATTAAAAAGTTGATTAAAGGTGGCGGCTTGTGACGAAAAGGATACAAATGTGTCCTACTATGAATACATTTTTTGTAATCGTTCACATAAAATTAGACAAAATTAAATTTTGAAATATTTGTTGACAAATGTCAAATTAAATACATAAATAAAAAAGTTTATATATTTAGTTATATACCACTTTTCTCTTTATGTATTAAAAGTAACGATTACAAAAATAGTTTTTTTTTATTTGTAATGTACGTATTTTGTAATAATCTTATCTAATCATAGTAACCATAGAGCTAATATCACTCAAAATAGAATTGAACGAAATAAGCCATTCATGTTTGCCACTTTCCAATGTAACAAAAAAATTTGATTGTAAAGTAAAACTACACATTTTAGTTTAATTTCAGTTAACCGAATTTAACACACATGTGGAGTTGCATAACGTTTTTATGTAAAATAAGACAACCTGTATTTAACAATTTTAACTGATAGTTATTTAAATTTGCTTTCATTTCATATTAGAGCTTCCTATACCTAAAATCACTGGTTGTTTAGTAAATAGCAGCTCTGCAGTTGTAACATATAAATTTTTGTAATTCTTACTATCAAAGTGACCATTGAATTTAAATGTCAAATGTGAGGTTAGTGTTTGAGTATTTAGTAAGTTAGATTGAACTGAAGGTAAAATATCAAATTTTAAACATGAAAACGTATTCTGAAGAAGAGAGGATTGGTATGTTATTTGTTCTTGGTGAGTGTTATGAAAATTGTTTCAACCCCAGATTGTTGTAGGAGATGACAATAATAAATTTTGTGTTATTGCCTCACTAATAGAAAACCCGCACACAAGTCATCGAGCTATTAGTACAGAAACTAGAATAAAAACACAAATTTCATCCTTATAAAATACACTTGCACCTAGAGCTTTATTAAACGGACTTTCAACATTTTTGTTTATGGGTTATGGATAGAGTAGCATCAGACCAAAATTTTGTTAATAATGTCCTATTTTCGAACGAGTGTACTTTTCATAATAACGGACACTTCAATCGCCACAACCTTCAATATTATCGATCATCAACACAGGTGGTCTGTGAATGTGTGGGGAGGAATAATAGGATCCCATGCTATTGGTCCTTATTTTTTAATGGTCACCTTAATGGTCGAAAATTTCATACATTTTTGTGCAGAAAATTATCAGCACTCCTTGATAATGTACCATTGAATATTAGGCGGAAAATGTGGATGCAGTTGGAGCTCGCACATTTTGAACGTCGAGTACGGCGATACTTAAACCGGCGTTTTCCAAATAAGTGGATCGGAAGAGCTGGTCCACATAAATGGCCTGCAAGATCCCCGGATTTGACGATGTTGGATTTCTTTTTGTGGGGCTACATACAAAGTACAGTTTACAATACATCACCGACTACTCCAGAAGACATGAAAGCGAGAATAAGATTTGCTTTTCAGACAGTAACTCCAGACATGCTTCTCAAAGTGAAACGATCTTTTGAAAAAAGAATTCAGTTATGCTTAGAACAAGATGGACGTCACTTTCAACAAATTCTTTAATTAATTTATTTTAATGTTTGTGCTTAAATTTAGCGTTAACTCTTTTTCGTTCGTGTTTAGTTTTCAAATTTTACCTTTTTTGTAAATAAATGTTTTTTAAATTAAAATATGTAGTCTTCCCTTACACCAAAACTTTCGCTTACATTGGAAAGTGCCAGACATGAATGGCTGGTTACTATGATTAGACAAGATCATTACAAAATACGTATATTACAAATAAAGAACTATTTACTAAAGAACCATTGGTTATAGGTATTGGGAACTCTTACATCGAATGAAAGACACTTTGAATGACTATCGGCTAAAGTTGTTAAATGCAGGGTGTCCTATTTAAATTAATAAAATTATGCGCCACCCTGTGTATATACGTACCACCAGCGTTGGTTGTCTGGTGCCAAGTGAAAGTTGTAAAAGTTTAATAAGTTGAGTAGCCGAAAGCTGCTTGTTTATTTATTCAAATTTAATTCAAACTTCAAAACTAAAATTCGGTCTACAACATGGTTTTTATCAAACATATGTAGCACTACTGCAAACATGTCCCAACGCTTCTATTTGATATGAGCTAAATCATGGTCTTTAAATCAATTTTTACAATTCATTTTACATATTCCCGACGTATGCTGCTTATCCACTTGATCTTTTGGATTATCTTTAGGCTACTCAGAACTCATAACTTTCACTTTCACCAGATATGCAGCAAAACATTACTCGTTGATGGTGTACATACTAGAAATTTCTATAGTGCGTCCTAGTCGACCGCTGATAATGATAGCTTAGCGTTCTGCGTATTTTTAATTTTATGTGGTTCGTGGGTGTAGTTTGCCGGTTACGGGTCCTAACACAGATCCAGTATTCCAGATTTTTCAAATGACATGGCTTCCCTGTCAAGGTTGACAAATAGATACTAGTAATCAGATATTTTTGATTAACTCAATACTGATATAAAATTGCTAAAACATTGCCGTAGGTCAAATTCATATGCAGGTAAAATGGCTAAATTGAGTAAACGTCATTACACAAAACTAACGAAACTAGAATTAAGGTTTATGACTTACATTTAAAACTGGGACCAGAATTAAATGCTAACGATTTAGAAGGGTGGATTACTTTTTGCATCACTTGGTCATAAATTTATTGCTAAAAGGTTCATTCATCAGCAGAAAATGTTAAAATTATGTAACTTCAACAAAGAATTGAAGTAAAAGGGTAATTCCACAAACGATTAACAAATCTTTGATCGAACATGATAGGGTTGTTAAGCTTGAAATATCTTAATTTCAACAAACCTCCCTTGGATAAAATCATAGTTGGCATAGATTATTCGATTAAATCGTTGGACGAAAATTGCACAAAGTACGTTAGACAAGACAGTAAAATTCAGATTCCGGAAAATATCCAACAGGAGTCAAAAAATTTAGATCACTCAGAACTGTTAAACATCTCAAAAGTAAAAATTGTTTTTATCCCAAAGAAATCAAGTAGACATTTTAAACCAAGAGAATTATTTTGCTGCAGTCATAAACCTCTTAAATTCAGGGTATTATTCAGTCATTATCAAAGATCTTCTTTCTAAAATGGTTACTTTAACTAGGAAAAGTTTTATTAAAATTCAATAGACTTGTGGGTGACTTTAGGTATCCAATCCGGTACTACCTAGAATATATTGTTTGCCTAAGATACATAAACCAGATAATGCTCTGCGACCCATTGTTTCCTGTATAATGCACCTGCTGCCAAATGGTTGTCTACTATACTTTGTAATTTCTCTTACCAACAGCCCAACTTTAGTGTTTCGAATGTGTATGAATTTATTGATAAAATTATTAATAATACTTACAGAATCTTACAGAATAAGAAATTTTAATCTCATTAGACGTTTGATCATCGTTTCCGAGCATTCTAATAAATAAAACTTTAGTTTATTTAGAAGATGTTTTATAACAAAGCCATTTCGACGATGCAGAAGTAGAAGAAATCCTTAAATTAACGTTGTGTATAAAACACATCCTTTTCAAAACTGAGATTATTTTGAGGCAACCGGGTATATACATTATTGTTGTGCGTAGGACGCATTTTTGACAAAGTATGAAACAGAATTATTTTTTGTGTACATAATGTAAGTATGGTGTAAATGTTACGCCACTGGAACTTTGGTAAAGCGTTGAATACTATGTAAAATCATATCTAAATATTGTGTAAAAGTTTATGTGAAACGACATTTTAGTGACAACTCTGTTGAGACGATAATGAGTGTCACTGTATAACTTCTGCATTTTAAGAAATGTCAGTTTAAAGTTTCTGTTAATGGGTAGCACATGTTGATATTATACTAAAGGTAGAGGAAGAATATGTACGTATATTTTTACTAATATAAACTAGCAAGTACTTCACAACGGAAAATTTTATGTAAGTAACTAATGTGTGTTGGAAAAAGTTTTACATTTTTCTTCCAAAGTTTAAGTAAGCATTGTAAATTAAAGTTGACAATATTGGACATTAATAATACTGACGTAAATATATGTGCGTTTATTGACGGCATTAAAGCGATTGTTTATAGAAAATTAAGAATTTAGTGTCAAGTGCGATTAAAATATTCTGTGACAAATATTTGG
The DNA here is from genome assembly GCA_036346205.1 of Vesta saturnalis. Taxonomy (NCBI): domain Eukaryota; kingdom Metazoa; phylum Arthropoda; class Insecta; order Coleoptera; family Lampyridae; genus Vesta; species Vesta saturnalis. The sequence goes on along the minus strand of JARFJB010001033.1, from coordinate 2,159,411 downwards.
AAACGCATTCAGTAAATCAAATTACCCAATATTCACAATTTCACAAACATTTAGGGTGTGTATGAAACCGGTCATTTAAGTTAGCGCTTATAATGCGACGGCCCGTATTACCGTTAAAGGTCTGTTATTAGTGGGGGATGTACATAAATACTTAGTATTAATTAGAAGTTCACTCCCGTTGAATAGGACGTAACATCTTATTAAGGACTTCGGAGTTACAAGCAAGAATAATTTTAGATATTTGTTGAGCAGTGGACGAGTGATTGACTTACATAGGCGTTAGGCTTAGTATTGCAAATTTTAATTAGGACATACGGACAATTAATTCCCACCAGTATTGTTGTTTTTAGTAGATGTTGGATAATAAGTAGCAGGGCTTTAATCAATAAGAATTACGAGTGAATATTGTTTTAAATCGTCCTCTTCTTCGGACATCGCTCTTTCAGTATCTAAAGTCATCCTCATGGGAATGGAGTTATACATTCCCAAAAAACAGTACCGTATAGGTCATTCACGTTCCCAACCCTGGTCCAATAAGGCTTGTGCTGATGAAATATCTTTAAAAAATAAATGTTACATTAAATGGAAATCTAATAAATCGGTCGACACTCATGTAGAATACGTTGGTGCTAGAAATATCTGCAAAAGTGTCATCACTAAAAATGAAAAGTTGTTCGAACAACGAAAGTGCAATGAACTAGCTACATCTCCTTTAGGCAGTCGTAAATTTTGGTCTTTAGCTAAAGCCATTAGTAAAAACTTTGGAACGTCTTCATTCCCCCCCCCCCTAACGTCTATTGACGGATCGGTAGTTGCTGATTCTGTAGACAAAGCCAACGTTTTTGTGGATTTGTTTGCATCTAACTCGTCTCTCAATGATTCTGGAAAAGATGTGCCTCTAGTCAACTCTTCTTTACACGCTATGAAACCAATTCATTTTTGGTACAAGCTCTTGGAATCTATCATCAGTAGGTTTGATCTCAATAAGGCGACTGGCCCAGACGGTATCCCAGCTATTGTCTTAAAGAAATGTTCCCCGAACTAGTACCAGTCCTATCTAAGCTCTATACGATCTCTATGACTTCTGGGGAATTCCCTTCATCATGAAAGTTAGCAAATGTTCAACCTATACCCAAAAAAGGCGATAAGACCGATCCCTGAAATTACCGACCAATTGCCATCACTTCCATTTTGCCTAAAATCATGGAAAAAGCCATCAATCGGCAACTGCTCACGTTCCTTGAAACTAACAAACTCCTTAGTGACAACCAATATGGGCTTGGGCAAAGTCGTTCAACAGGCGATCTTCTTTCATATGTGACCCAAGTTTGGAACAATACAGTAGAGCAGTCCGGTGAAACAGTTGTAGTCGCTTTAGAAATCTCAAAGGCATTTGACCAAGTTTGGCATAAGTGTTTACTTGCCAAAATCACCTCGTTTGGGTTAAATGACACGCTCATCAACTGGGTTTCTAGTTTCCTTGATAAAACACGAATACGTGTCGTGGTTGATGGCTTTTTTTCAAAAGAAGTTAGCATTAACGCGGGTGTACCACAGGGATCCGTTATAGCGCCTACATTTATTCTGCTGTACATAAATGACCTTATTTCTACAACTAACCCCATCCATTGCTTTGCTGATGATAGCACTCTTCACTGTAGTTTATCTCAGTCTACTCATAGTGATAATCCACCTTCTATGTCAAATCAAGAAATTAAAGCTGAAATGGCAAATTCAATCAACAAAGACGTTCAACGTATTCTCGAATGGGGAAGCAATAATCTAGTTAAATTTAATGCCAACAAAACTCAGTGTTGCCTTATGTCCGCCAAAAAAGATCGATCATTTCCTGTTGTAAGTATGAATGGCTCAGTTCTTAAGTTTTCAGACTCTATTACTCTGTTGGGTATGACTGTATCTGCAAATCTCCCATGGGTTGACCATCTTCTGTCAGCTACCAAAAGAGCTGCTCGTAAAGTAGACTTTTTGTACAGATCTTAGCAATTATTTACCTCTCGACAACTTCTTTGCTGTATAAGGCCCAAATTCGGCCTCATCTGGAATATAATTCTCACCTCTGGGTTAGTGCTCCCCAATACGCTCTCGATATCGTTGATCGTATTCAAAATAGAGCGATTAGGCTTATAAATGACCCGTCCTTAACTTCTCACATACAGTCCCTTGAGCATAGAAGGATGGTTTCAGTTCTTTCTTTGTATTATCGTTATTACAACAGCTATTGTGCTGATGAATTATATTCTTTGATACCATCTCAGGCTATCTTTGCGAGAAATACTCGGTTCGCTCATTCACATCATCAGCATGCAGTACAAATCTCCACTTGTCGTACCAAAGGGGCGCAATCCACATTTTTCTACACGGCTCCTAAACTCTGGAATGATCTCCCTAGTTCCTGTTTTCCTCTCACTTATGAAATGAGAAAATTTAAGGTAGCTGTTCATAGGTATCTATTGGCATTTTCTTATCCCTCTATCCATCCTCAAGTGTTCCTAAGTGCCTTAGCACGATAGGCCTAATTTAGCCTGTTCAGGTCCACAATCATAAAAAAAAACACGCGGTTTATAATTTTTTGAATATTTTCCTCTTATATTTCAAAATTAAAGGTTAGGGTTAGGAATTTAACTACATTAGGTAACGCTGGTGAATAAATAGGAACGAAGTATGCAAAATTCGAAAGCAGTCACTACTTCAGATCACATTTTGCAAACTCTTTTAAGTAATCCAAGTAGATAAGCAAGGTAAGTTGGGAATTTATAAAGTATTACAGAAATTGTGAACAAACGCGTGTCTCTCTCTCTCTCTCTCTATATATATATATATATATATATATATATATATATATATATATATATATATATATATATATGTATATATATATATGATAACATATGTTTGATAAAAATCATTCAGTAGACAAAGTTTCTATTAACGGCTGGTGTTGCCATATGGTAACGCAAATTTAAATCAATACTGATGCTGCTATCTATTGTAAATCATATTAAGTTCGACTTTGGTTTTACTGCACGTATCCGCACAATCGTCGATTGTTCATTTTGATCTAAAACGGTAAATGTGTTTCTTGTAGTAGTGGTTTGAAGATCAACGTGTACAGTGTACGAGAAAATAATGGACTTCAGATTAGAGTAAGTATTATAACTAAGAAGGTTTTCTTTGCTAACGTGTAATATACTGTGAAACATATATATATATATATATATATATATATATATATATAATATATATATATATATGTATGAAAGCTTAATAAAGGAATACATGATTGAGGTTAGGTTATATAATTTGATAGTATGAACAAATAGTGACTCAAATTCCTATGTTGTATATGGCAACGGTAGCCGGATGAAAGGTCAAAAAGGTACGCCAAAAGCGTAAAACTGAGATGATTTCCCTTATGTAAAAGATAAACCTATTATTGTTTCATGTAAGCTTCGTTGTGAAGTGGTAGCGTCTCCGGTTGGTGTCAGGTGATCAGGGTTCAAATCCCAGTCATGTCCAAATTTTTTTTGTCAATATTTGGAAATCTAATGATCGAGTATTTTCATCAACTTCTAGATCAAGTGTCTCGCTAAACAGAGTCTCAGTCAACACACGGTATGATAGATTAGATCACCTCTTGGTTAACAGTGTCGAAAAAAAGAAAATATGTTGTGCTGGTAAAGGGTGTACATCAATTGTATGTATAATTTGTTCCAAATGTGATCTCGGCTTATGCATAGACTGTAATTTTATTTTCCATATGGCAACGGGATTTTTTTCTGTAAATAAACTTTTTTGAATTTTTTTGTGTGGTACGTGGGTGTATTGTGTCGGTTATGATCGTAACGAACGATTACGTGTTTGAATTTTGTAAATATAAATAAATACTAAGTACGTCGTTTTTGAAAAGTTACTGCTTTAATATTATTTTTCAAAAGAAGAAATGTTAGAATTTGCCAAAACAGTTAATTGACAGTTTGTTACGACAAAGTAGACATTTTTTCTCTGTTTGATCATAAATCAAAGAATCTTAATATTTATCTAAACCTTTAAATTAAAATTTAATTGCTGTAAACAGTTTTAACCTAGTTTCAGTCATTAATGTATGCATAATTTAATCCGTATAATCTCAATTTACTCATTGTATTCTTTTTACATTTATGTAGGTTAAACCAATCTTGAATTTTGCATTAACAGCTTACTTTATATAAAAATGGCTACACCACTGCAATATAATGTTAACTTTACACATTTAATTTACATACTTGATACAACTTTATAATTTTCTAAATTGAATACTCATTATTTTGGCTTTTATGTAATTTAAAGAACTTGGGACTTTTTTTTCATTTTAGTAATTTGTATTCTTAAAAATTTTATATATGATGATACGTATTTGTAGAACCAAGAAACTGCAAAAATGCTTCCGTGCAAATTTTACATTTAATTAGGGCAATCATGACAATTTTAAACTGAAAACTTCAGCACGTAAATTTACTCATTTTTATTATAAAGAAACAGATTCATATGTCTATTTGCTTCTTGAAGTAATTACTTCTAAGCCTTTAAAAGTGACAATTAAGGTTGACTTGTTACATTTTCTTTTAATAATTAAATGTAAACGTACATATTTTGGTATTTGTTTTCAACTTTTATAGCACATGTTTCACAATCTCTGATTACTTTCTATATTTCGAATGTGGTTAAAAATGGTTCTTCGTGAATGAACGAAGAGAGCTTTAATTTTCTAGTTTTATGAACTTCTTCACTCACTCTGAGATTTGTCAAAGTGTTATTTAATGAATTACTTTGAATTCTTTTCTATTAATAGGTTTTACGATATATTTTTCATTCACGATGACTCACTTGCACATCAGCGAGGAAACACCGTTAGATTTGCTTGATCAATTACAATAACTGATCAATTATTTTGAGTACTTTGGTAATAGGAATTATTTAAAGATCTACAGTCTCTTATTTATCTGTTAACCATTCATACTACTTTATATTTGTATAACTTATTAAGGCGAACTTAAATATTAATAGTAATAAAAACGAAGACGATTTTTTTGTTTTGTTTACCAAAAATAAGACGTATGGTACTGACAGATGGATCAGTGAAGTTATATGTAAACGGCGATTGTGTGTATTCATATCGGTAAACTGTGTGGCCTACCTTTAATGGTTGAAAGCAGATACTATACTGATGTTTGGTTACAACTTAGAATTTTGAAAATTCCTTTCTGGAAGTTTTGTTTTTTAATTTGTTAGAGTAGATAACACATTCTGTATCGAAAGAGAGAGATTCTAAGGACCAAAAAATTTAAAGTAGCAAGTTTATCCTGCCTAATCTCATAAGTAATTTTGATTGTCGGAAATTTAAAACTTAAAAGTCCTGATCAATTTTACTATTAAGGAGGGCAAACACATCATCCCTGTATCTAATCCAAGCTCTAGGAAAATAAAGCAAATCTCGTTTTAACTTTTCAAATTTACCCATAAATAGATTGGTCAGAGACGATGATAAGCTATTTCCCATTTTCGTACCATCAATCGCTTGTTTTAAAAATGTATGGGTAACTTTTAAAAAGTGTCTGTTTCAAACACAACTGTTAATTTAAGTACTTTCCTACTGTATCGTCTAAACGGTTGGTTTTGAAACATCTTCTAAATAAACCCAAGTTTGATCTATTAGAAGGCTCGGAAACAATGAACAAATGTCGAATGAGATTAAAATTTTACCTCCTGTGTGTTCAATGTTTTTAATTTTATCCATAAATTCGTATGAATTTGGAACACTATTAATTGCACTATTAATGAGAAAGGTAATTAAATTTACTAGACAACCATTTAGGCAGTAGATAAATAAGTGCATTAATAACAGAAACAATGGGCCACATAGTATTACCTGGTTTATGAATCTTAGACAAGCAATACATTCTAGGTAGTACCGGATTGGATACCGTTAGTGAAAAACCACAATACTTTTTCATGCTAATAACACCGTGCTAGTCGAAGCAATTTTTCTCCCTGTTAGGTATTTCCATATATAAAACGGCAAGACCAAGGTGGGGGTACTTTGAATTCAACCTTTATTAAAGTTTGGATTAACCAAAACGCTTGACAGAAGCGATGAGTTCTTAATATCCATACAATGCGATCCGCTAAACTTAACATTCACAATTCTAACAAACTACGGAAAGCGTCACTATGTCCGAATTCACCCGACGGCTGGCGTCGGTACGCCCAATCAGGTGTTAACACTATATCTTCACAGTATGACGTTCTGACATCTGAGCAATTCTGGATCACTTTTCTACATTTTATTATTTATTTTCAGCCAATCAAGAAAGAAGAAATAGGCGTTAAAGATCAATTCACATGGGAAAACTTCCCAACGATAAAACTGTCGATTTCAAAGGAGCCGGGTGTTTTGCTGTAGGTCTAGATGGTCTTAATTAGAGAAGGCTTTGCCAAGCTACGCTAAAACAGTAAAATATCTTCTCAATTATTTTTAAAAATATATAAACAATTTCAAACCTGTAGAAGATACGATAAGATAAACTTTGCGTATGGTATCGACAACATTAACAGATACAAAACGTTTTTCGAACGAACCTCAATACGCTAGCAAAATTTTATCACACCATCAATAAAATACTTTTCCACTTTACGATTTTTAATAAAACAAACTCAACAATCATCCGAATTAGTTTTATCAGATGTAATTATAGTACACTTTTTCTCCACACGTACGTGACATACTCTAACACACATTTCACTCAAATTCATGACATAAGTGATTACTTGCCAAACTCACCTCGTTTGGGTTAATTGATATGCTCATCAAATGAGTTACCAGTTTTCTTGGTAAAAGACAAATACGTGTCGTAGTTGTTACACGTCCAAACCGCACTAGGCGTCGTGTATGCTTACTAATGTAAGCGGGTTGCCAAGCCAGCTAACAGGGAGATGGGCGTGGTCGAAATAATAAGTAAAATGAATGATTAATATGCTCAAACACTTTACACCTACACTCAAACAGCTCAGTCCGGGAAAATATGTCTCTAGGCGCCACCACAATCGAAACTTTGCTAATATAATTGTGTTAAGCTGGATGTTCATTAACCCTACTTGATTGTGGAAAGTAGGATTGTGCTTACTCAGTAAACTCTTACACGAGGGTTCTAAAACAAACACTCGTCCAAAACAATTCAACTCAAACTCAAATATATTTAGTACTACCCAGGTTATTAAAAACTTTTTGAATACACCTCGTAAACTAAAATATCCAAAACAAAAGTTATAATACGGTAACTGAATATTTTCTGCGTATCCCTCGTATACATGTAACGTTAAATTTCTACTTATTACTGAATAAAATATTTCTTCATCCAATATTCGGTAATTAATTTTAAATTCCTAAATAAGAAGATCAATGTCTTCGGCTTAATAAATGTTACTTCAAAATAATCTCTCTGAATCGTAATAGACATCCGTACCTGTATAATTTCTCAAAACTCTTGTCTTTAATTATACTTTAATTGTACTGCGTTAAATAAACTAACATGAAAATTTTGCAATCAACCTGGCTAATATAACCTTTCAGGTTGCTGATAAATCTGAAAATTAAAATATGCAAAGCTTACTTTTAAAATTGTCAAAACTAGATCACCAATTAAGTAAATGTTACAACTGTGTTTCATACCTGGCTAAATAAACAACAGAATAACAATCAACGATAAATATATATTGTCCTGCACAAAATAAAACAAAAACACAATATCTACATAAATTACATCAGCGTGGTTGAAAGTTAAACCACCAAATACCACTTTGCATTCTTACTACTAAAACAAACCATACAATAAGACTCAAGAACGATTATCTCTTCCTTTCAAAACTACTTAATAATTTAAACAACAATACGCAAATAAACTAAACAAAAAGATAATCGGGCTTAAATGAGTTCTTAAAATTCTTAAATCTAATTTCTTACTTAAAATTGTCCATTAATCCTTGGATTTTCTTTCTTCTTTATTCTCGTAAATCAAATATTTGTAGTCCATTTGTACTACTTAAAATTGCCTGAAGCACATTACAAATGCTCAACAAAACTTATTTCTCTGTGCACTCGCGAATAGTTCACTATGCAAGGTTATTACTCCCAAAAACATGTAATAACGGTAAACATTTGGTTGCCTCTTTAAAAAAATTTCTAGCAACCTTTACACCAATTTAGTCCCTTATACAAATAAACTTTCAATGTCATATAACGTTACTTAAACATTGGCTTAATATACAACGAACACTACGTTCACTTAAAAGGTGGTCCCATAAATAATTTTAACTGAATCTCGTTACCAGAACACGCGCTAAACTTGACGCTACTAACGTTACAACTGTTACCTTTATTCAAATCTGCTTACGCACTTATTATTTTCTTGAAGAAAAACACAAACTAATTTTATCTTCAATCTCAATTTTATTATTGTTTTATTTATGAATGTCTTTTATGATTCATCCCCGGTTCGGGTTACGCAGTTGTTTAAACAATTACTGCCTCATTAAAATTCACAAATATAACTCCAACACCATCCCATTCTATCACACACCCTTCGCGCGCGTCTTCCGCCAACCTTCACCACAACCAACAGCCAAAAACGAAAAAGCTTAACTCCCTCACTCAATTCCTGACTTTCCTATTTATACCTTCAGTCATCCATCTTTAAACATGTCTTCCTTCCGCGTTATATTCTCCAATAGCATTCATTCAAAATTTCATAGTTCCAATAGCTACTACCATCTGTACAACCACGCTCATAACTACAATACATCGCCATATTTGTTTTTACTTACAAATTTTACAATTACTTCATGAAGAAATCATTTTTCGTCATTACATTCATTCAGTAGCCACTCTGGACCATTACGCAACTTTTAACATTTATCTCCAACCTGCGCTCGATCTCCTTCCGCAACATTTGCAAAAATAAGTACCGTCTAAGGTCTCGAATCCCATATACATACATATATTCTCAAAACAATTGCACAACATTACAAAAACCTTCGGAAATTAACACTTAAACATACCCAATCTTTCTCTACATATTTTCTAAAACATTCTACACTTATACTTTACATCTTCTGACCAAAATTACTCATTTTCCACCAACATTCCATTCTTTATCAAGTAGCAAAACAGTAGCAATACAGTGGCAAACATTATCGTCCCATCGACAAATTTCTCTTCACATTTACATTCATCAGAATCTAATTATTCTAACACTAAAGTCTCTATAATATTCAAATACACGTATCTACATACTGAATTATATTTCTCCTAAATTTCCAGTGGCGTAACATCCACCCACATACATTATACATATACACAAAAATTTTTTCGTTCAAACTCAATACAGCCGTACTCAAAACACATAATACACGTCATTATAACATCCTACATACAGGGTGCGTCATCGCAACCTGACAAGTTAGCGTTAACGCGGACGTGACACAGGGATCAATTGTAGCTCCTACACTTTTCTGCCATATATATCGGCTAACCCTATCCATTGCTTTACTGTCTAGAACACCTTTTATTATAGTTTATCTCAATCTTCTCATAATAGTAACCCTCAAGGAATTAACGCTGCAATAGCCTTTTCAATCAACAAAAACATTGAACGTATCATTGAATGGGAAAGTAATAATCTAGTGAAATTTAATGCTAACAAAACGTAGCGTTTCCTTGCCAAAAAAATCGATCATTTCCTTTGTAAGTATGAATGGCTTAGATCTTAAGTTTTCAGGGTCTATTAATATGTAAGGATTGACTATCTATATCTTCAAATCCAGCACGGGTTGACCATGTTCTGCCAACTACTCGTAAAACAGACTTTTTGTACAGATCTATTCAGTATTTTACCTCCCAACAGGTCTGCTATTATAATGCCTAAATTCGACTCTATCTAGAATATAATCTTCACCTCTGGGTTGGTGCTTCCCAATATGCCCTCGATATCGTTGAGGGTATTCAAAGACGAGAAATTAACCTTATAAGTGACCGTCCTTACATTCTGACATACATCCCTTATGGAGTGTCGGACCACCTTGCTAGGAATACCCGATTTGCTCATTTACATCATCAAGATGCTGCTCAAATCTCCACTTGTACCAAACGGGAGCAAACCATATTCTTCTACACGGCTTCAAAGTTCTATCCATCCAACTAAGTATAACATGAAATAATATTCAATATCTCAGGTGAATTTGTATGCAACTGATAGATGAAGGCCGGAACTTTATGGTGTAGAAAGAAAATTATGAAAAATATGAAAAATCTCATACGGGATTAATATGAAGCGTGTACTATAAAACTATGTGACATTCATTTTAATAGCGTAACTTATGAAAGATATATTACCAATCAAGGACAGTATCCTACATTATTTAACCCTTTATTGCATGTTGTCGTACATGATACATGGTAAGTAAATGTTTGTATCTGGACGTAAAAACACATTAACCGCCATTCTGCATATGGTAGAGAGTGAGAACTGCACCAGCAAACATTCCATACCAAAACCCCACCTACTAAATTTACACATAGTATATGATGGCATTTACGCGTCTGTTTAGGTTATGTGTTTATGTGTTATAGTTTGCACCTTACTATATCATCTAAAAATAAGTTTACAATATTACTAGGATTATAATGTATGATTCTTTCAAAATGCTTGTGTCATGTATGGGTTTCCATGCTCTACAATTATACTATTGTGTACATTTCTTCCAGATGAATCCAAAAACAAGCACGTACAACATATATCTAACGAAAATGAAAGTGAAGATTCTTATCTTTCCGGAAATGAATATTTCCTAATCCCATTCGCCCTATCGTGGACAATAACGATGTTGAAGTAACAAACTCTCATGATCAAGACGATGTGCCTCCAATTGAAGTGGCAGAAAGAATGAATTCCGATACATGACACCCTGGAGATCTCATCAAATCCGAAAATAGAATCAAATTTTTAGGACATGTTGTGCTAGCACCAGAAATGGTAGCAATGGAGATACCATTACAATTTTTCAATTTCCTCTACACTAATATGATGATTTCAGAAATCACTGAACAAAAAAACGTGTACTGTGCTCCGTGTCCTGCACATATAACTCGACAAGAAATAGAACAATTTATGCGCATATGTTTATATATGTCAATAATTCGATTGACACAATTTCGTAAGTACTTATCAACACGTCTGGATCATGCTAACGTATCACCCGTCATGACTGTAAACAGATTTGAAGAAATCAAACGTTTTCTTCATTTCTATAACAAATAATAATTTTATAAAAAGAGGAAATGATGACCCTGTGTTAAAATACCTCCAAGAAATATTACCTTTGGTTCCGGTCGAATACATTTCTGTGGCCAGGGAGACTATAGCAACTAAATCAAGATCAATAATCAAACAGTTCAACCAAAAAATACCGCAAAAATGGGGTCACAAAGTATTAGTGCTAAGTGGAATTTTCGGATTTAGCTACAATTTCTACACCTTTGCTGGTTCTCAGAGCAACACCCTTGCTGCAGATGTACCTTATTTAGGAACAAGTGGCAACTTGGCGTGAAACTCGCAGAAATTATACCGAAACATATGCATCATAGAATATTCTTAGATAATTGGTTCAGGAGTGTTCCTGATGATTTATCTACTGAAAAATGGTATGCTACCATTAAATAAGCCAATGTACAGTGAAAATACAAAGTATACCAATATTTCTTATTACAGGCGTAGTGGACATAAATCTAATGGCAAGCTGCCAGATGAGTTCGGGAAAAGATCCAAGAAAGGAGGAAGAGGACCAATAGAAGAGAAAACTGCTATCAAAGACTGTGTAAAAATAAGTATTGTATGGTATGGGTACAAAGTCGTTACCACATTATTAACATACGTCCGTTCACAGCCAAGTTGGTGACTATGCTTGACTTTTATCGCGTTGCGATAAGATCGAAGTGGTATCTTAGAATATTGTTTTACACCTTAAACATGTAAATAGGTGGATTTGGTGGAGAAGGCATAGCGCGACCATTCGTTATGTATTACATGGGACAGTCCCTTTTTTAAACACATCATTTAGCACTTGCAATTATTTCAATAAATTACAAAATGTTTCGTCTTTATAAATACCGTTTCTGACGTTGCATTGTTTAGAAGAGATTAACCAAAGTCTAGAAAGTACGAAATAGATAACGCGACTTTCAGATAAGACACAATAGTATGACACCACAACTTATACAATTTAAGATACTAATCTAGCACATTTGTCGACTTAAATAAGTATCACGCGATTAAGTATTGAGTCTAGCGCGAAAAGAATTTGCTTATGTCGGTATCGTACGTATGAAAAATAAATATACCTGTCAGTGTAAATAAATATAGTCTGAATAGTTTGTTAGTTAAGGTTAAATTAACAAAGTACACTCACGTACCACACAAAATTAAAAACACCGAACGCGTTTCGATACCTTTTTGAGTTAAAGTATACCTTAATTTAAGGTCTTTCATTCGTTCTGTTGTAAATCCAAGAAAAATTTATTTATTAATGATTTGTAGCTATGAGGTAGGCAACTTAATTTGCATTTTGGTGTAACTTAAGTGCATATCTTCTTAAGGGTATATATCTCTTAAAGGTTTATACTCCCACTTCAAATTATTTCATTCTGATCATTTTTTTGCGCAACGCGTCATCATCATCATCTGACATCATCCTACTTCCGGAGCGTCCATGTTTTCTCACTTTTGTGGTACGCTGTGAGATGCAGAAAGCTTTTTTTTTGGGTTTTCCCCTAAATTTAGTGAAAAGTGTCATTAATTTGATGGTAAGATATTTTAACGCATTATACTAAAAATTAAAACATTTTCTCTTTTCAGGCACTTTTATTTTAGTTTACTTTCATTTTGTGATTGCGTTGTGCTTTTAATACAGAATTTAAAGTTTGATTACATTTATTATATGAACGTTCGAGAAAATGCAATAAATATTGGTTTATTCAAGAAGATAAAATTTATAAGAAGGAAAATTCTATTGAAGGGTGCGGCTTACAACGCAAACCATTATTTCAAGATATTACACAGTATTGTGGCAAGGATGACATCACCTCAGTAGAAATTTCCGTAATCGTTTAGATACCAGAGGTTATTAAAAAATTTGTGTACAAAATTTTACAAACAGATATTTATGTAATGATTTTTTAGAATTTAAGGCTAGTTTTAAGATATATTTTATTTAACCCTAATTTAACTGTTAATAAACATAGTCTGTATATTTTTTATTTTTTAGTTTGATAAAATTTTTTTGTAAACCTCGGTTTAGTTATTCCGAGCATAATTAAAAAATAACTGGGCGTCCGAGATCATTTAATTAGTGTTACATTACAGCATTTTTATTGTTTATGTCAAGTGGAAATAATCGAGCAGAATTTGGGGTAGTTAAGTAAATCAAAAAAAAATTGAATCTCCCCACTTAAACTACCGACTGGGACAAAGGCATTATTTGTGGTGAATGGTTAGTATCTCCAGTTAGCTTAACGGTTTGTTTTTGGAAAACTTTTTACTCTTATTTCTTTATTCATTTATTTGCAACCAATTGATTATATTATTATGATTACCAGTTCGACCACCTCATTATAAGCTACGCTATCACAGCGGTTGACCGCTGATGATAGCGTAGCTATCGAAACGCGTTCGGTGTTTTTTAATTTTGTGTTGCACGTGGGTGTATTTTGTTTGCTAAAGATCCTCCCACAGTTCCAGTGTTCCAGACTTTTAAATTAAGCTTGATTGTTAATAAAAAACTGTTAAGTAAACAATCATTATAACCTAGTATGTTTCTAGCACGGTAGAAAATCAGAAAATACCAAAAAAACATTTAATAAAGTTTTGGACAGTGAATATCCATTTATTAAAAAAAACCTCAGATAGCCATGTAAAGTGCTTAAAATGTTGTGCACAGTGTTTTTCTTGCACATGATGGAGTGGCGGATAATATTCAACACATATCAACACCGAAGGCGGACATTATGTCGTCTTTTTTTCGTAAGGACAAACACATTTGGAAATGAAGAACAAAAGCTATTAGTGATTTAATGTACTTGGTCATACGATAACGTGATCAACAGTCAGTCTTTTCGTTCTATGGTTTGGATTAATACGCTAATAAAAAGTTGCTTCCCACAAAAATTTGCATGTGTTAGAACCAAATCTGAAAGTATTATGTGTAACATTTTACAGAATCATTAAGCTCCATACAAAATAATCTTGTCAACAACCTATACATGTTATTCAAATCACAGGAGCGTAAACATTTGTCCTATACTCGTAAGATATTTTATGAAAGACAAAGACATTCAAGTAAAACATTCGGAAATTGAAGATATTCTAGCATATCCGAAATACATATTATTAAAATGGTTGAAAAGTACGAATCAACAACAAAAGTAATGACAATGTGCGCAGATAACACAAATTCCAATTCTGGAAGAGCAGCAAGACATGGTAAAAGTAACTTCTTTCATTAAGTTCAGCAGTTACTTAAAAGAATTTTAGTTGGGGTGAACTATGCTGCTCATATACTTCATAACTGCATTCCAACATCAGCAGACTGCTTGCCTATTGACATCGAAGCCATTATTGTTAAAATCTATAGCTATTTCTACATTTAGACTGTTCCAGTTGAACAATTACAATAATTTTGTGAGTTTGTTAATGTTGAATACCAAAAACTGTTGGCATATAGTCAAAATAGATGGTTACCGTTGTTACCTTCGACAGAAAAGATATTAATAATGCATAAACCGTTGCAGATTTACCTTCTCTCTGAAGAAAAATTTCCACGTGGCATCATAAAAAAAAATAAAATATGGGACTGCTGCTGACATTCCTCAAATGGAAGTGGCAATAAGCAGCAAGAAATCACTGCAAATTCCCAGAAGGTAAATCACAGGTCTGTATACAGGGTGTCCCAAAATTAGTGGGACACAGAGCACCACTAGATTCCTTACAAGAAAATAAGTCGATTGAACACAACATGCTTTAATCCAAAAGTTGATGTTTACTGAGGTACGGGGTGTTTGTTAGTTGTAATGAAAAACAATGAAAAATTATGATTATTATTAAAACATTATAATATATTAAATTACTTACGATTGTGTTTCACAAAACACCATGCTACTATGTTTTTTTTTATGTTGCTCTATTCATTATGTTTTTTATTACAAATAATAAACACCCCGTATCACAGTAAACATCAACTATTGGAATAAAGCATGTTGGGTTTAATCAACTTATTTCCTTGTAAGGAATATACCGGTGCTCTGTGTCCCATTAATTTTAATTTAATTGTACGTTGTTCCATTCATTGTTTTCATTACAAATAACAAACACTCCGTATCTCAGAAAATATCAACTTTCGGATTCAAGCATGTTGGGTTCAACCGACTTATTTTCTGGTAAGGAATCTATTGGTGCTCTGTGTCACATCAATTTTGAGACAGCCTGTATGTTGTATGAAGCGCAAAGCAGCCCTCTGTATTAACCGAAACACAAATTGCTATACCCGATTCATTAAGCGCATACTGTCTCAAAACAAACAAAAAATTTTATTAGATTATCTCATCTAAATAACAAAACAAACACTTAAAATTGCGCGTAACCAATGTGCTGTATAAGAAATGAGGTTCACAGCTGGACTTTGATTAAAAAAACACAAGTGCATTAACTTATACATATTTATTATAAATAAACCACCTCAAAGATATCAAAACAATCGTTACATTAGTTTTCAACACAGACTAGATTACTTCGGTTACTTAAAACTAGCTAGTTTCAACGTCTGCCTAAATTACCGTAAATATACTCGTATGCCAAGATAAAAAGTGGTTATAACAAACAATACGTGTTCCTTTTTTTTAACGCAATCGTCACATAAAGATTCGGTACAAAATGGTCAATGCGACAAATCCAAAAAACTCAAATAAACATGGATTAAAACACAAATGAATACGTTTGCCTTAAACTTTAAACGATAAAATATTACAAAAATTGATCCTGCAGGACAACGTATTCAATCGTTAGTACATACAGGCAAATCGCACAATGCTTTACTAAAATATGTCAACACACAGCAACAATATGAACGAAAATGATTACCTTAAATTTGGTCCGCCTTTATATCAACTGACTCCTTTAATTCGCTCACTTTCGTTATACAGTCAACTGATGGAAACCCAGAGAATGGACCCTGCAGCGGCTGAGGCAATTGGATCGACGGCGTAACTACGGTCGAATCTCTGCAGTATAACCCACCTCGTGAAAGAAAGCGGAGGCTCTCGTCACTTCTAAGTTGCGTTTTGATTAATCTCTCAATTGGTTGTACGATACACTAATGTCTACATTTACACGTTAATTGTTTACTTTATCTATGTATTGGTGGTGAGCGACACCTATTATCTTTCAAAGAACAGCTTAATTATTAACAGCGAGTTTTCCGTTACCGACGAGCTATGAACTTAATGTCTCGGGAATAAGGAACAGATGCTTTGTTTCTTCCGCACAAAAGCGATAACTACTACATAGAATAGGGAAAGCACTGGGATTAACGCTTAACACCTTCTTTTAGGATCCTTGACAAAGTCCTTTTGGACAATCTGCACTGAACGATAAATCAATCTCGTGTTGGTTGAAAGGACACAATAAAATCCCTTCAAAGCGTTGATTGGGGAAACTGTCCTTTCTAACGGAAGTTCTTTCAACACGGATTTGACGTAACACCGTTCCACTACAAATTCACCGGTAACGTTAACTTGTTAACACCTTCGCGTCTACATTAGAGCCCCCTCGTGAATACTTCACTTTCCGCCACAATGAATTTTGCCTATTTAAATCTTAAATAACCAATCATAAAAAGGATCACTTAAATTTTTAACAAGCGGGTTGCTATAAAGGTAATTGATATCCTATGCGTTGATGATTTCATTGCGATACTAGCCCTTAACTGCTCGTATCTAAAGGCGAAACTCTTTGTTTAAGACCAAAAATCTTATTATCCAAGAAATGCCGCCAATTTGTCGCCTAAAACGTTTAAAAACCGCGATATACGCTTTTCTCCACTCTATTTGAATGCTAAGTAATAATTAATTTTCCACTTACGCAATTTTAAAGACAATACAACATTTGCAAAATAACAACAACTATTATTTAAAACGAAACTACTTATTGATGCTGATATGTACCAAATCTTAATTTAAACTCCAACCTAAGCTTAATAAACAAACTAAAAAACTTTATTTCATGTTCAACGTATGGATTCTAAAGGCGATTACCATTTGTAAAAATTCCGAATACTTTCCAAATACGTAAAAGAACGTTACGATCTAAAAGCTTCCAAGAATTCATGCGTTATCAAACTCGATTGTATGAACTTATACTACATTTCAGAAGTCCGGTACGAATGAATAATTCATAATTTCGAAGGTAACGGTCAATATTCGATAAAACCAGGACAACGTGACATCTTTCTGTCTGCAGCATCGTAGCTCCCCATACGGATGAACCGACTTTTTGTACAGAAAAATAATAATCAAACAATTTATAAAACTGAAAACTCTACTTTACTGATTACTTTATTTCAGTGCAACTAAACATTAAAGATTTAATAACGATGCAGTAATAATCTAAAAATAGCTTAACAGCTCTATATTTCAATAATTAAACTTTTTTTACTGCAAAATTTATTCGAGTTGTCTTATTTATTCTCTTCTCGGTAATAATAGTATAATTCTACTACGGAAGCCTTTTTTCAGTATTTTATCTCCAATCTATTATCATAATGATAAAATAAAAACAAATTTTACGAGTTTACAGCAAAACAAGGCAACAATATCTTGAAGTAACAATTTTAAATCTAAATTACACCATTTTAAAGCGATAAAGTGAAAGTTTTCAACTAAAAACACCATAAGTAAAGCTAAAAGAGAAATAGAGAATTTCGTGCGTTTTACGTTATCGTAAGTAATAAAGAGATACGCCTGTTTAAGTGAAAATTTAAGTTTACAGTTTTATCCATATAACTTTTAGTGCTTCATAATGGTTTAAGTTTCGCCAATATGCATAGTTGTAATATACATATTTAATTAATAATTCATTCGTCTATTCTTTGTTTAGGTACATAACATTTTAAAGATATACTTAAACCACAACTACAACTAGTTATTAAAAATGCAAACAAGTTTTACAATGGCATAAAAAATGTGTACTTCTCGAGATATTCCCGTATGCATAAAATATGAAAAGCGTAGGTTCAAGTACAAATAATAAAACTTGACATATAAAAGCAGAATGAAACCTTTATTTCAGGTGGTAGTTTCTTTGTTGTAATGTTTTACATTATACCTCATAACTAATGCTGTTGTAAAGTGGTTTAACAATTGCAAATTTGAAAAAAGGGAAAAGCTTCTAATATACATATACGTATAGATTCATATCACCTAATACTTCCTTAATGTCGCGATTGTTTGTTTCGTACAATCACTGTTGGATATTAGAAAATAGGAGAATACTTTTACATACGCCTTTTCTAAGATTATCAAACTTGTAAATTTCTACTGTACATTATGGTCGAGTTTTAATATGATTTAATGCATAATTTTGGTATAACGAAGACAGGCAAAATCCGCCTTCATTAGTAGTGAATTTTTTCTGGTGCTTATTTTATTAACGTTAAATTTTGTTTTTGTACTAAATGTAAATCTGAAAAACGTCAGATATTTAAAATATACCGTAATTCCATTACTAATAAAATACATGAAAAATAGTTAAACAATTTAAATTTACTTACTGTTTAACCTTCATCCCCACGAGAGTAAAATTATACGTTGCCCCACGGCGAGATACCGGGGTACCAATACTCATTTAAAACAGGCTCCGTGTAGGTACGATTGGGAGAGTGGCGCGGTAATGTTGCGCTATGACACATTATTGCGCTATGCCTTCGGATTTGCAGTTCAGTTGAGTTTAGTTTACTAAATAGTGTGAATAGTTTGTCTTCATTGTGAATAGGATTGTTGTAATGTCGGACAACGTACGCGATCTATCCTCTGCAGAATTTAGGAGGTAAGATTTTACTTTTTCAGTATAAGTAGAATAAATGTTTGTACGATTTGCAATCTACTTATTTTTTGTTGTTTATTTATAGCTTGACTTATGAGAAACAAATTACTTATATGAGCAGTTTGGTTGATGAATGCAATAGTGATGGAGATAACGACATTTCTGAGACAGTCGCAGATGACTCCGAGTTGTCTGACGACGAACCCTTGCTTCCAGCCATCAGATCTGAATCTGTACAAGTAGATGAATCAGATGTAGAGGATGTTTACGCTGGTCGTGATATTGCAATTGAAATTGATGACGATGAAGAATCCAGCACTGAAGATAGTGACGAGGAAAGTGATCCCGGTGATCATGTATTACGGGCTAAAGATGGCACCGTGTGGAAACCTACACCTCCTACCGGTCATCAAACGCTTATACAAAATATTCTACGTCAAAAAAGTGGAACATCAAGATGTACACAACATCTTTCCGTGAGGGATACATTCAGATGCATTTTTAACAAAGTGATGTGCAACATTATAATCAAACAAACTAATCGAAAGGCTAATGATGTATACTCTAAGTGGAATAGCTCCAATCCAGGGAAGCCGCAGAAAATGTGGAAGCAACTTACAGAAGAAGAGTTCGATGGTTATCTGGGAGTCTTGATTACAGCCGGTGTACGCCATTCTAACTCTGAAGATGTCAAAGAGCTTTGGAAAATTGACGCGTACCCATTATATCGCGCTACAATGGCAATCAATAGATTTTGGGTTATCACCAGATTTCTTAGATTCGACAATGCCAATACAAGACCACAACGATTGAGAGCGACAAGGCAGCTGCTATCTCAGAACTATGGCTTTTATTGAACGACAACTTGAGAGTACACTACGTGCCATCGGAATGCCTTACAGTTGACGAACAATTATTCCCTTACAGAGGAAGAACAAGATTCACTCAGTACATGCCAGCAAAACCGGCAAAATATGGTATAAAGATTTGGTGGGTGTGTGATTCGTCAAACTCTTATCCGCTCACTGGACAAATATACACAGGCAAATCGACCGAAGGTCGAGAACAAAACCAAGGGGAGCGAGTAGTGAAGGATTTATGCTACAGGTATAAGAACACTGGTCGAAATATTGTAATGGACAACTTTTTCACCACGCTTCCTTTGGCACGGCTGTTATTGTCATGGGGACTCTCGATAGTTGGAACACTTAAGAAAAATAAGCGATACATTCCAACTCAGATGTTGTCACATAAATCAACAGACACAGCTTCATCCATTTTCGGATTTGGCGATGACAAAGTTACGATTGTATCTTACGTGCCGAAGCCCAACAAAGCCGTTATATTATTGTCCACAATGCATCATACAACAGATGTGAGTGGCCCGAAGAAAAAACCGGAGAAATTATAGAGTACTATAACTCTGGAAAAGGCGGTGTTGATTGTATGGATAAGATGGTGACGCACTACTCAACCAAACGGAAGACTCGTCGTTGGCCTATGGCCATGTTTTATAACATGCTTGATGTAGCTTGCTTGGCATCATTTATTATCTATATGGAGAACAATCCCATGGAGGCAAGAAAGAATCAGCGCCGGCGAATTTTCTTGCAGCCCTTTGGGAAACAGTTAGTAATGCCGACTATCGAGAGCCGCGCGAAGAATTCAAGAGTGTCGCAGAACTTTAGTACCAAGTCTGGAATTGAGTGCATGCTAGGTAGACCACTTATCATTCATACCATCGCTGAAGAAGAACAACAGCCAAGGGATGCATCTGGTCGTCTGGTTGTTACAGGAAGATGCCACATTTGCAGGTCATCTGAGAAAAGACAACGAAAAACAAGAAAATTATGTATCGTATGTAAACGTCCAATGTGTGACGAACATACACAAACCATTTCGAAATGTCATTATTGTGCACAATAGCATTACGTTTTTTGAAAGTAAAGTTTTGTTTGCAGAAAATAAAATTTATTTATATATAATTTTTAATCTAATTCTCCCTTTAATAATTAATAAATAATTAATTCTGAAATGAATTAATTCTACAATATAGGTACGAAAAGTAATTAAATTACAAATAAGATACACCCGGGTACCTCGTCGTGGACATTACGTATAAAATACTTTAAACATATATAATTTCCAAAATTGAATGTTTTCCATAGCTTTTCTTGATCAACTAGGCTAACATAGACTAGGTTAGAGATGTTATGTAACATAGGCGTAAAATATTAATAGTAACATAACTAATTCATAACTTGAACACAGAAATGGTACCCGGGTACCACGTCATGGGGAAGAAGGTTAACTTAGATTGTGGAAAATATGAAAATTATGTGTTTTTAAACTTTACATAACGACAATATGATCGAAATCTGATTTTCTAATGGCTGTAGTTATAAAAAATGGATTAGTTTAAAGCATTCCAAAAATGTTCCAAATTTAAATACGCAGATGAACGCGCTTTCTTTTGTTGTATTGTTCGGGATAGATGCACTTTAGGTCATCAGATACGAGTAGAGAAGCGTGTTCACCAGGTCTTTTGCGATCTGCACTCTATTGTGTATTATCTTTCTGTTTCATTGTGCACTAATATTTACCTTTTAAAATCTGTCAAATTTATGTTTTCTACGTGTTCAATCTGATAATTAGGATAACTAAAATTATGGTTCAGGATTATTTGATTTTGAAATTTTGGAACTTGCAAGCATCAATCGATTAATTACATTTCTTA
The DNA here is from genome assembly GCA_036346205.1 of Vesta saturnalis. Taxonomy (NCBI): domain Eukaryota; kingdom Metazoa; phylum Arthropoda; class Insecta; order Coleoptera; family Lampyridae; genus Vesta; species Vesta saturnalis. Next base: position 2,137,478 of record JARFJB010001033.1, on the reverse strand, counting down.
TTGAAATTTTAAGTAAGAGTGTTACGTTTTAATTTCGCATTACGACTTTTTATTTAAGCAATAATTCTACGAGTTACCCTGTATAATGAAATTACATCTAAATTCAAAATTTAATATGGATGTATCGGTTTGAGTTTGACAATCAAAATTTTAACTTATAATATCGGTCACTTTAGCTTATATATTTAAGTCCGTTGAAGTAAAAGTTCAATAATTTTTTTTTGCGAACGCCGAACTAGGAAAATTGTTAAAGACCTCCTTAGTGTGGGATTAAGCTAGTGTCCAAGATAATTAAGTGGGAGTACCGTTTTGTCGCACTAAAGTTGTCGCGTAAGTTTACGAATTAAAATTTGTAATAGTTGCGTGATTGTTATGTTAGGCGCCTATCCATGGGCTATTGATTCCTGTAAGAGTATCGCGGGCGGCGATTTTACATCAATTGCCTGCTGTATTTAACACCTCTGTTGTCGACCTATAAGAAACTTACAAATAATTCATCAGCAGTTCCACTATTACAGGTCGTATAACTTTATCTGTTTTTTTTTTTTTAATTTCCCCCCTAGATTTGGGAGTTATTTTTACAAAGTTGGTATAATATTTTTCACTAACGTCAAATTTGATTAAATTATTTTCACAGTAAACAACAAAGCGACGTAGTTCCTTTATTTATTTGTGTTTAGTTTTTAATACTTTTGAAAATAAATATGTTTGTAACAAATTATTTTATGAAATTTAATGAAAATCTTTTATTTCAATTGAAAGACACCCCACATAAACGTATAGGTACGTTATTATACGGCGGAACCCTACCTATTCATTCAAAATTCAATAGGTTCCTTCTACTACTATACAATCATCCGTGGTTACTAATCATATCGATTAAATGTGGCGTCTGTTAAATCAATTTTCTTACATAATCAGATTTGAGGTTAGCGAGAACCGTGTAATACCAGCATACTTTTGGTGTAACAATGAAACACTCCAAATAAAAAAATAGATTATACCTTTTGTTATCGGATTCACTTAGGTGCTTTACGTGTGTTAGTGTGTTGGAATAAAACTATAATTTTTGTATTTCGAGAACGTTAACTGATAAACATCTGTAGCGGTCTTAATATTATAAAATTTAAAAATGGATGAAGAAATAAGGGTGTGTTGTGGTTATTAATTCACCCCAAATATTATTTATCCTTTTAATGTCATCTAGTCTTCTAGTTGACATTAAAAGGAAAAAGCCTTTGAGTTAGTCGGAGATTAAGTGGGCCGGGTTCTTAAAATTTTGATTTTGATTTAATTTAAAAAATGTGTGGTTAGATATGTTCGCTTTCCAACATTGATGTAGCTTCAACCTGTGAATAATGTTAAAATATTACGGACGCCAACTTATTTTATGGAAAACAAGTAAACCTTAAATGTAATGCATTTAAAACTAGAAAACAATAACAAGGTTTATTATATATTGCTTCAAATTAAGTTATAAATTAGAAAAAAAAAACTAAATACTAATGTTAGTAAACTGGCATTAACTTAAAAAAGTAATTATGTATTAATGCTTCGAAATGAAATACCTGCAGTACTTTCACACTTTGTGTAATAACTCTTGAAATGAAAATAAAACAGGGTTTTGATACTTGTTGATCCAAAATATGTAAATTCCTTTAGAAAGCAGCCAAACTTAGTTTAAACGGGTTAAGGTACGATCTATTGATAATTCTTCTGTATAGCAACAAACTTTTACTGTGTCATCCTCTATCAATTGAAACGTAAAGCGTACAAATAACGATAAACTTAGTTGTACAATGAAAATACGCAAAAAAGAAAAGTTACAGTAAAAATAAAAGTGCCTAAAAAAGGTAAACATCTCAAACAATGTAAAATAGATTCAAATTGCACTTACTGTAAAACTATACAGCACTTTTCGACGAAATTTTTAAGAGAGCAAAATGCCAACGAAATTAGAATAATTTTAATGCATGTTTCCAGCCACTAAGGTATGCAACTTGCAAGACACGAAAATGAACGAAGTTGCCTATAATATTGCAAATTTCAACCTAACATAAAAAGTTTCTTACAATATTGATAAACTTTTATTAGTCGTAAATTTAATTTTGATAATTCCTTGAGCAAGTAATATTTTAAAAGTTGAGTAATACAGTTTGCTCATTACGGAAATTAAATTTGTAAAATTGGTTGGCTGAGCTATATATTTTATTTTTTTGTAGTAATAACGTAAAATTCTCCATATTTTGTAACGTGACTTTATATACCTCGTTGTTGTTTTTTACACGCGGCTAGTTAAATTTGATTTTTTTTTTATAAATTTCACTTATTAGTACATCTTTGTGTGAATTTATTTAATTAATATTTTAGTGATAACTCTTGGAAGGCCTTTAAATGGATTTGGCCGCCTTAGAATTTACTGTGTGACTATGCTTATATACCATTTAAATAGCCAACATAATCAAAGTGCAATTGTTATCAAGTTGGCGGAAATAAAAAGGATTGCACCATAATTTAAAATACGTAATAAAAGTGACGTAATAAGTGAAGATAACGCGTTTTATATGTATCAGAGCCGTACTCAATTGTATTTAAATAGTGAAAAATAAATATAAATGACAGTAATGGACCCAAATTGGTAAATCAAAGTATTAAGGACAATAACTCGAATTTATTGATGCATAAAAAGGGATCATTCACGGTTTATAAGTAGCTTGCATTTTGTTGCGCAATCTATTTATAGTTCAACTGAACAATTAAGTAAAAACTGAACGGTGTAAATACATCAAGCAGTTATTTAGAAAAAAAATCATTAACTTGTGAAAAGAAAGTTAGGAGCGTCCTCTATAACAAAGAGATAAGGAGGACAAAGGAAGCGGTTCCAAGTTGGCGGGAAGGTGACATCATCGGAGGAGCAGTTACATAACCTAGTTGAGGCCTCTTCACCGGTCAAAGGAACACAAGTATTACATCATCTGTTTTTCAACGAAAAGAGCCGTTTTTGTTTGTATGAATATATAAAACATTTTTATGTTTGATTTTCTTGAAACTTTACATTTGACTATCACAATTAAAAGAAAAACAATACGTTTAATTCTGATACAGATGTTACATGTTAGTTTTATAAATATTGTTTTATATTGTAGGTTTGAGTTTTATATATAATATTATAAACAAAATAGCCTGCATTTAAAATTTGGCTTAATAAAATATTATCACCTTTGATTCTTTTTTATTATTGACGGTTGCAAATCTTAAAAGCTTATACAAACACTGCATGTGTAAATACTGAAGAAAGCAAGTTCAATTAATTGCAAAGTACAGGTAATTAATAACATCAGATTGAGGATAACTTTGATGAATGTTAACGACAACCATTTAACCCATTGTTAAGCTAGCTGGAGCGTCCCCATAAAAGGAGAAATTAATTTTTTGAGTAATTATTAAAGTTTATTTACAAGAACAGGAATGTGATAACGATACAAGTAAAGTTTAGTTAATGAACGTTATCTTTATAAATTAAAATCAATTAGTTAACGTTGAATTATTTCACATTTCCATAAAAACGATAATAAAGTTTTTCCTCAATGATTTTGGAAATTGTAAAAGAACTGAAATTTTACTCTTTGTAACAAGGTGTATGCAAGCAAGGTATTAATCGCAGGTATTAGACCCATTACTAAAACAAACCTTATCGTACAAGAACCATTACAAAATAGCCCCCAGCAGTAGGGCGAACAAAGAGAACTATTACAGCAGGATAATTAACCCTCAATTTAAAGTAACTTTCTTTATTCATTTAACCCTTCGACAAACTTATCTCCTTGATTTTTTCTTTGTTTTAATTTAAAACTTTTGAATTTCGTTTACTAAAAAATTTACGCTTACATTAATAATTAATGTTTCGGCCTCGTGTAAAGTAGATTACTTTACGAAAGCTAGAAATTGTTTATCTTGCCTTGTTTCTATTTTACAATCAATAACATTTCATTGCTAAGTAACTGAATTTATTTAAATATTAAATTACTTTTATACGATACCATCGTAGGTTATTAGTAAATTTGCGCTTTAATTAAAATTTTGCTTAAGTTTAAACATTGTACATACATTAGGATTAAGACTATATGTTTTGTTGTCTGTTTTGTTTGTCGTTGACCTGTATCTCTCCAAGTAAAATTTGTGTTGTATGGTGGAACTTTAGAGTAGTACCTTAACATCTTCTGAAGCTACCGCGGAAGAATAATCCAATATTATTTCATTACTCAACGAAGAGATAAATTTTCGCTGGCGTCCTACCGTATCTTGTCTTTTCTTTTGTAACTAACGTAAGATCTATCTTCGAATTGGACCAATCCCCACCCCACTCCGTAGAAGTTAGTGGGTCTTCGTAAATACCGCCGCCACCTGTAGCGTCCGATTAAGTAGCAAGGCAAGTTCCCGTCACTGTCCTTTCTTTTTTTTGTTTGCTTTTATCATTATCATATACAGGAGAGTCAGCGAAAAGTTTTATATTCGATTATCTGCCACATAATTGATTTTACCGAAAAAGCCGAAATAGGTAGATTTTATTTTTTAAGTGGGCACGTTTACATGTAAGCGCCATTCTCATTTGTTACCCATCATTGGAAAGTGGTTGTCACGGGGAATACGCCACCCCTTGTTTTTAAAATTCGATGACATTTTCCCGTTCTATGACTATCCAAAGCTTTTTACACTAAATTTTAACGAAGTATTAATTGCTTATAGTAATCGGCTTCGTCAAACTTTGACAGCGTTAATATGTTTAAGTAAATAGCGTCACTTGGTTCTAAAAGCATGATCTACACTTTACAAGAAAGGATAGGAAAGGATTTTTCTTTTTAGTATGAGAACAAGCGTTTTGCTATTACTGCTGCTAGAAGACGTAATAATAGACATCCATGAAGAAACACATCTCATACGTACATTTGAAAATTGGTAAAGAGATTCACCAAAACTAGTTCAGTAATTAATATCAAGGGCCGTAGCCAACAATCTTCAGGAATGAGGAAACTCAGGTTGCTGTGTTCATCAATTATCACGTGATACTGGAGTGTCCCAGTCATTGGTGTGTCGAATATTAAAACACAAAAATTCATCACACAAAATCCCTCTTGAGGAATTCAGTGATATTATGACTCAACGTTTAATGGACAACCTGAACTCACTATACAATATTTGCTTTTCCGATGAGAGTACTTTCTTCTTAAATGGAAATATTAATCGACATAATTGCGTATACGGGAGCAATAATAATCCTAGAATAACAAGAGTCACATACATAATATCCTGAAAAGTTAAACGTTTGGGCAGGAATGTTTGGTAGGATACCTTATGTTCGTTGCATTGAATATTCATTTCGGGTAATAAAATACTTGATCAACCTTTTTTAGACAATAAACTAAATAGAGATAATTTCTTTAATTTGTTGGAGGAGCATGTCGAACCCATGGTAACGGAGGCAAATGAAAATGACCCAATTTTTCCGAAATTAGTAGTCATTTTAAACAAGATGGAGCTCTATCCCAATATGCTGTTATAGTTAGACAGTTCTTAAACGCAACGTTTCCGGGTCCATGGATTGGAAGGAGTGGTCCAATCGAGTGGCGAGCGAGATATCCATATCTCCAGATTTCTTCTGGAATTATTTGAAGAATAACAGTTCCCAATTCTTTATCAGAGTTACGGGAAATAAAAGTGAATTAATATCGCTTAATAACTCCATAGATCTAGACAAATTTGCGAGGGGAGTTGGAAAGTAGACTTTGATTTGGACTAAGCGCTTCAATTTCAAAGTTCCTTGACCTTTATCGGAGTCGTATTAAGATTCTTAGAAATCTAAAGCTAAATCAATTTTTGGAAACGGAGAGGCTTATTTACCCAAAGTTTATTGATCTGAGCCGGATGTGAGTGTTCATCGACATGTGTCAAGGGTTCTTAGATTTATATAAATCATGCATGTAGAGGATGCTTTATACTATCTGGCTGTCAACGATCCCCACCACTCCTACGCAGTAGAGGATAGCCGAATTCAGATGAGCCTAATGAGGTGTTTTAATACACATTACACTATCGCTTGTGCTACAGTGTTATTCTGTCATTGACAGTGATAACATATACTCCCAAAGATGTATGTCTCAGTTATTTGGAAGCAAAGTAAAGGTTACTAACGAAAGATTAGGACATTGGTAACAAAACTTATATAGAAGATGGGAAGTCACTAATGAGTTGCAAGTCCAGTTTACTTTCTCCGATTACAGACCCATTCTGTGACAATATAATGATTCTAAACCATGCGCTTCGTAGACGTAAAAACCCTTATTGTAAAGAAGCCTATATAGCTCTTTTAACAGTTGCCTTCGAAGTAATTCCAACAAATTTATATCTGTATGCCATGGTGTTAAGGCTAAATTACCGTTTTTACTTGAAATTAATATGCTAATAACTTTAACCCATTTCCTAAAAAACTGGTCGCTTAGGTAAATTACCTGTAAAACCTCACTTCCAGGTCAATCAACGTTGGATATCCCCTCTTATTTCCGGGAACATGCTCTATTTTAAGATTTCTAAATGTAGTAATGTATCTAGATATCAATGAACTATGAGGTTTACGCGAACTGGTTCTATTTTTAAATTTCCAAAATTACGACACCCCTAGATCAATGAACCTTGACCTTAAAGACGTCAATGAACTTTGAGTTGTGCTTCTTGGTAAAGTCAACGAACTGGTTCTATTTTTATATTTTTAAGAAGTGTTATGTGATCCAGGTGCTTAGCTAAGCTGCTTTTGTGTTGAGAGAACCTTGAGCAAGACACAGCACGTAGATACCATTGTCCGGAATTTATTTGTGATAACTCTCAGAGTAGACCAACATGGCAAGTAACTTTGGCTTAGAGAGGTCAATAAACTCTGGACCATTCAGGAATTTCATAAATAATATACCTATTCATTTTTACAAAATATTACTTCTAGAATATCCATCCTTCGAAGTAAAAATTTAAAGAAAACCGACATTACGTAAAATTAAACCCACGGTTACGGTTAACATTAATTCGCCATTAGTGGTATTTATTGCATTTTACCGTTACATTCAAAACACCAACAGTATGATGCACTAAGTAGTATTGAAATGATGCATTTAGTTCAATCCTGACTAAACTAGTGAACTGATAAAGCGTTTTTGCTTTCTCGTTTACTTATTGATTATGATTCTACATCTGATGAGAAGTGGTGGCAATACATACACATTCATCTGGTGAAGTAACAGATATCCGGAGTTTATAACATTTTCGTAGAGAATAGTATAGTACTGATTTCAGTGTTTATTTCACTTGGTTTTGTGCGGTTTTGTCCAGCATAGAAGACGTTACTAATTTATTCAATGTCAGACGTGGTAGTTAAACATTGCTTGGCTCCGAAGTAGTTACGAACAACGTTCTCTCTCAATTTTTTGCAAACAAGGACATTATACCCCCTGATGGTACGTTGTGAAAAGTCAAAAAAATGGATAATACTTCTGCAGATAAATGATGTAAGAATTAAAGATAGCTACCCATTATATGTGTCGCAAGAGACGTGGGTACTAAGCGGTTAGATGATAGATGATAGCTACATCACGCGAGAAAATTTCTAAAATTTGAGGTTAGGTCTACAAGATCGTAGAGATCACAAAGCAAGTTTGGTACGATTTTATTCCAAATTCAGAAAGTAGATATATGCAAGAACCATATAAAATCGTTCCCTAGCAACTGTTGTTATAGGTAAAAATAGAAATTTTGGGAACAGGTAGAATTGCCTGCAGCTCCGTTCAATTGTGCGGGTGTAAAATTAAATTTTGCGATTTGGGTGTAACAGAATGACATAAATTCGTAGTAGAACACAGTAGATAAAAGAGCGCTGTCTTGTATGATTAGATAGTTCATAGAAAAGTATACAACAGGTACAAGTATACCGGGTGTCCGGTCTTAAACGCGAACGTAGGTTTTAACTTGGAATGAACGTTTTTTGCAGATCCTTGCTCGCCAATTCAACCGACAGAAAAGCTGGTATCAATCAAAAGGTAAAGTGATTGCGCATCCAAAGGTGCTAATCAGAAGAGTAAAAGATGAAATATTTAGTCTAAAACACTAAATAAGTAATTGGCGTTTTTTAAATGATATGCCTTGATCTCCAATTCGTTTCAAATGTGTCAAATAATTTTAAAAAGTATTTAGTGTTGATTAATATTGATGTCCATGTTATAACTAAAATGAATAACTGCAATGAACAAAAAATATTCAAAATAGTTAAATGGTATGATTAAAAAATTGAAACTAATTAAGAAAAAAGACGCAATTATGTAATTTAAAACACTAAATTATTGTAAAATCTAAAGAAAGACAAAAAAAATAAAATTACCGTAAATATTCAAACAAACCCCCGTTTTGAAACAAACAGTACCCCAGTCTATTATAAAAACCTCTTCTAACGTTAGCCAATTGTGTTCCGGTAATTAACCCGCGCTCGTTTTCTATTGCCTCCCTCAAAAAGTCGTAAGGCTAAATCAGGTGATACGGTAGGCCGATTTATAGCACCACCTCTACTTATCAAACGATTTGGAAACGAATCATTTAAATAATTTCTAACATCTAAACCAACATGTGCAGGACAGCCGTCTTGTTGAAACCATATCTCTTGATTTTCTCTTGCAACCTCTTTCTAATTCAGGTACAATTTTGGTTACTAATAATTCTCAATAAGTCTCTGAATTTAAATTTTCTTCGATTTCAAATGGATCAATAATGTTATTGTTAAAGGTCCTAGCCTAGATATTAGTTTTCTGAGGATACTGAGTTCGCGTACTAATATTCACTGAGGACTTTCTTGGACTCAATAGCGAGTGTTTTGAGCATTTGGTTCATTATTAAGTGTAAAAGTACGCTCGTCTGTAAAACAAAGTGTAGACAAAAAGCGACGATCAGCATTAGCGCGCTCTAGCATTTCTTCACAGAATACACTCCTGCGCCCCTCGTCAAATTCGCAAATCTCCTGATGACACAGGAGTGATGTTTGTGCTTTCTAAGTACGTCCCATATCCGTAATATAGATAAACCTACTTCAACAGCAAATTTGACCTAAATCAATTGTGTTCAAGTCCACGTTCATAGGTGTGATCGGTTAATTCTGTTTGTCGATTTCCTGCGATATAATTATTTTTATTTTAGTGTTTTAACGATAAAAATTATTATTTACCACTCCTACATTCTGATTCGACAGAAATATTTCCAAATCTCTAACCTCCGTCACTGTAAAAGGTTTTGCCACGAAAATTCTTTCCTCATTGCAATAGTTATTCATTTTAAAGTTAATAACAATGACGACAATATTAATCAACGCTAAATACTTTTTAAAATTGTTTGTCACATTTGGAACACATTGGCAATCAAGACATATTTTAAAAACGCCAATTACTCATTTAGTATTATAAACTAAATATTACACCTTTTAGTCTTGTAATTAGTATCGTTTGATGTGCACTTGTAACAAACATTTTTATGTATGTTTAAAATTTACGTTCATATTGGCAAGTTAAGTGCATTTCGTGCAGCGTTAGTTGCATAAATAAATAATTTCAATTATTATTCACTGCACATACCTTTACGCGCTCAAGTCATTTTCGGTCATTGCGCGGGCTTACTTTGAGCGTCCTTCATTCATTGCTTGAACTACATGTTTAAGTAGAAGCCACTTTCGCTTTGTTTAATTTTTTATTTGGGTGAGTTTCTAAATTTATTATACTGAAATTTGAGACATTTACATTTCAGGTGACTCATTTATACTCTTACCACTTATTTTAACTTTGGGTTTAATTTTATTTTAACGTTAATGTTGCAAGATAATGCAATAGCCTCTGCTAATAAGAAGTGGGATTTCAATTGCCAAATTTTACTTTGAACCATACAAAATCAATTACTAGCATATCAATCTGATGTTTACTCCAACTTCCATCAAAACTGCGTAATAAAATTTAAAGTGATGAGTCAACAGCATTTTCTTATCTGCTGAAGTTCCAGTGACACCCAAAATGTAAAAGAAATTACATCAGGTATTTCATATTGTTAATTAATTCACATTGTTGTTTAAGGCAATCCATTAAGACTCACTAACATTGGTTTTTTTACTTGTTATTTTCTTGAGTTTTTTGAGACTTTTCCATTTTTAAGATTTATTTGTTCCTTAAAAACTAATTGGCGTCCGAGATTACGTTACTTATTTTAGGTTTGAAGCAACACCTTTTCTTGTAAAGCGAAAATATCTTCTAGTTATCCATTATTTTCATAGCTAATTATAGCTCTGGACTAGAAGTATTTAATCATAAGTGAGTGAATTACTTATACGACGCCTTTTTAAGATTACACACTCTTAACCTTTTGATTGGTACCATTTTAGTCAAATTGTTATATAGTGGACACTAGGTTTTGCTATCTCTACCTAAGGTCCAGATTAATATTATAGACGACTATTATGTTCCTGTTTGCGCCAAATTATTAATTATAGTAGCGTGTAGCTTATATTTGACTAAACCGAAGGGTCTTTTTTTTTGTTATTTACAAAGTATCGCGTAAATTCCAACGAAAGTGAGATTTTTTTAATTTCTGTCAATATTTGCTCACTAATTCTAAATAATAATTAGCTTAATTACCGCTATTTTATTACAGTTTAAATATTAAATACCTGAAGAGTGATAGAATGTATAAATTTTTTGCTTTATTTTGTTGCGGACTCTAACATTTTATGGAACGTGATACCGTAGTTTTCTAAATTATATGTTTTATGAGATCAAAGCATATTATGAAGCTACGAAACTGTTTGATGTTGAATAAAAACGACTGAACAGCGGTGTTTGAGATAATTAAAATCCAAATATTTATTTTTATATTACTTTATTTCTGTGTATTTCGCAGCATCACAGCCGTAGAGAATGTATTTTGAGTACGGGCGCAACTAGGAGTAAGGAGCTTTGTTCTCTTGCTTTAGAGCAGCCGAATATAGGGATTTAATATTGGTATGAAAGTTTGTACAGATTCCTGCTCGTCAATACAACGAACTGTAGTTTTTGACTATTATCGATTCTTTATGATACATGGCTCAGAAATTGCCATTTACCACTTTTCATAGCTTCAAATTTAAATTAAATCGTTTACGTGTTATTGTTCAGTATCATCTCCGTTGTCTTGGTTGAATGTCTTTAATTCTTTGTTTAACGTTTGAATGTTAAAATATGATATGTCTTGATTGCCAATGTGTTCCAAATGTGTCAAATAATTTTAAAAAGTATTTATCGTTGATTAATATTGGCATCCATGTTATTATCTTTAAAATTTTAGTGTTATTGAACTTTGGTATCCGCTAATACTTACCCTGCATAATTAAAAAGAATAAATACTGAGTAAGTTTGCCTCAACTTTTGTTAATTAAGCCCAACAAAAATAAGAACCTAAACCTCAAATGTCTTCCAGTTATTATCAATTTAATTGCAATATGCAACTGTCAAATTTAAAAAAAATAGCAAATAACCCAGCAACAGGTTGAATTACAAAAAACATTTTCCTAAAAAATGTTTGGTTTTTATGATAAGTCTAAAAATGTAAAAGAATTGTGGTGTTTCGTTTAAAAAAACAAAGTTTAGGTTTATATCCGGTATAACCGTAAGTGCAGAGAGGTACAAAACATTTTACAAAGAGGGGCCAGTAGATATACTGTACCGATCCTAAGCCACTTTTGATAATAATAATAATACACCTTCCCGTACAGATTGCTTACGTCAAGGTCAAGGTCATAGTACACATTACCTGCATAAAAGTATAATCCCCAAGGTCCTTTAAGTAACTAGATTTGAAAAAGTCACTAGAAAAGTCACCAGATTGGTTTTCAAGGTCAAGGTTACACATTTCAGACATCAAAGTCAATTAGATTTTCAAGGTTAAGGTCGCTCACATTGCTTATCTTCAAGGCCTGCCATGCTCGCACGCGCCCTTCGCTTCTAGGTCACACGCTCCATGCATGGAAGTATATCCCTCAATGTCATTGAAGTAACTAGATTTTAAAGTCACTAGAAAGGCTACTAGATTGTTTTTCAAGGTCATTGAAACAGATTGTGCACATCCAGGTCAATGGTTTTCAAGGCCATTGTACACATTACCTGCATCGAAATATCTTCTTCAAGGTCATCACATTGTCTACGTCTAAGGACATGGTTTCCAAGGTCATCAGATTATCTACCTCAAAGTATATTAATACTAATATCACGTATATATTACCTTTATTTTGCCCTTCAGTACCTTTTACGCTTATCCACTTTTATTTAAAATCCGTCTATGACGCAATATACTAAAAATTGAAGAGTTTTAAACTATCTTTCAAAACATCCTCAATTAAATAATTGATTGTATAGAATATGTAATTAAAATTATTATTAATTTTACTAAACACAGAAATAAAAAGTTTACCGCGAGTAGGATTTGAACCTATGAGACCTACTTTACTAGGATAGCGCTCTAACCAACTGAGCTATCGAGATACCAGCCTCAATAAATGTAAATTTTGTCATTATGCATGCAGAACTTTTGATCTTATTCGTTCATAATAAAAACTTGTAATAATTGTATAGAATATTTTTATTCGTATTTTTCGTATTTGTTTCTTAACTTTTCGGTTAACCATTACTATATTACAATGCATGATAGTGACCTTTCTAGTTGGCTCACAAAATTTTACATAATTATGTTTCTACTTAAATTCCTACTGTTCACTGAGAATAATGTTTTTATTGATATTTTTCTTATTTGTTTTTAAACGTTTCTTTCAACGTTGGAATAATTAAACGATTTTATATTACAATGTATGCTTTTTGTAGTTGTCTCCCAAATTTGACATAATTATATTTTTCATCACCTACTGCTTATTTCAAAATTTGTTGCAAATTGTTAATTTTACTACTTAAGAGGGGCCCCAGGGGGGCAGGAATGTAATAATAACCTACTATAAAATGTTATAGAATGTTAACATATCATCGGTCGTAACTACTGTGCTATATTGGAACTGTAGAATTCCAGATTGGTGCCAACATATTTGTATTTCATTTACATTTTATTAAATTTTACAAGCGCGGGGGAGGTAGAAGATATTGTTAAAAAATTTAAAAAAAGATTTTGGGTAATATAGTTTTAAAAGACCACTATTGGCAAAAACACTTCAGATGTTTATTTTTAACATTTTCTTATTCAAGGTTAAGTAAAATGTCTCCCGGGCACTCCCTACCCGTACGAATAAAATCTGAAAAATTCAATCCAAGTAAACTATGCAATTGATTGATGCAATTAACCATTTCTTTTTTATTTGACAATATCCTTATTTACAATCTACATCTATACAGAGTATTAAGTAAATGTGTTAAAAGTTGGTAACTTGCAAGGGGAGCATTCAGTACTGTTTCTCCTTCTTCGTTCTTATTTCATAGGAGTAGTAGATCCGAGGGCCATGTTTTGTCTAGTCTTCGTATGGTTGGACCAGTGGTGTAGAGTTGACCTATTAGTTCGTTTGTGTGGTTAGTTACCTGAATGCTGTATCATGTACTTATTCTTGATATTTCACTTGTGACAAATGGGACCTTCAGGTCGGTATGGAGTGTTTGGTTGTGCACATACCATGCTGAGTTGGCAAGTGTTCTTAGTGTTTTGGATTGAAATCTTTGTACGCTGTTGATCGATGACGGTTTCGCACATCCCCAAAGTTGGAAGCCATATGTCCATATGAGTTTTAGGGTGATTTTATATAGCAGTATTTTGTTATTCATTGAAAGTTTTGATTTCCTGCGAAGGAGCCACTCCATTTGTTGGAGTTTTGTGTCCAGTTTACATTTAGCTTGAATGTGTTTCTTCTGCGTGAGCCTTTGATCGAGATGGAGTCCGAGGGATTTTGCTTCCATTGCTATAGAAATTCGTGCATTGTTCACTGTAACAGGTGGGCAGACTTCTCGTCTTATGGTAAACGCAACTTGCACTGATTTAGCAGAGTTGACTTTTGCTCTCCATCTGGTGTACCATTTTTGAAGTGTGTTAAGTTGCCTTTGTAGGTTAGTGGAGGCGGTTGCAGGGTTTTCATCGGTGACAATAACTACCACGTCGTCAACAAAAGTTGCGATTTCTGTGTAGGGGGTTTCAGGTATATCTGCAGTATAAATCAGGCAGAGCAGTGGTCCCAACACGCTCCCTTGGGGCACTCCAGAGTTAATAAGGTAGTAGTTCGAGTGCTGGTCTGAGTGTTTAACAGAGAAGTATCGGTTTGATAGGTATAATTTCAGGAGAAAGAGTTAGTTGTGGGATAGTGACTTTTGCAGTTTAAAGAGTAAGCCACTGTGCCATTCTTTGTCGAAGGCTGAGATGGCAAAAAAAACTGTGCTGCAGACTTTCTTGTTTTCAAGACTTTTGGATATTGTGTTGACGATTCTGTGCATTTGGTGAGTTGTAGAATGGCGTTCTCGGAACCCACATTGATAGTTTGGAAGTACTGTAAAGGAATCATGTTCAGCATGTAGTCTTTTTAGCAAGAGTTTTTCAAAAACCTTGCTAGCGATGGGTAGTAGGGTAATGGGTCTGTAAGACGACGAATCTTGTGGAGGATTTCCAGGCTTATATACCATTCCAGATTATAGGGAAATATAATAGCCAAAGCATGCCGTTAAATATGGTTAATAGAAGAACAAAGGCTCTGTTAGGCAGGTGTTTTAGCATTTCGCCCGTGATAAGATCATATCCAGGGGTCTTGCGTATATTTAAAGATTTGAATACGTCCTTTACTTCCGTGGGAGAAAAGGCTTTTATAGGCGGAGATAATTGGTGGGGTGCGTCGATAGAGTTTTACATTTCTTGGTCTGTATGATCTGGCTTAGTTTTAAAGACGTTTGTTAAATGTGAAGCAAAAACATCTGCCTTTTCTTCATCGGAACGGGTCCATTCGCCATTTTGTTGACGGATAGGGTGTACAGGGGTCTGCGGTATTTTTAGTTTTTTTTGTAGCTTTCCAGAGCGTGTAGTCGTTTGCAGTTAGATGGATAATGTAGTGTTCAAATGTGTTGTTTTGCATATCCATGAGGGTTTTTTCAATTAACGCCTTAATCTATTGTAGATATTTTGATACTCTACGTTTCGTTAGGTTTGACACATTCCTCTAGCTTGGCGTATTTCGGTTATTAGCTGGCGGATGTATAGTGGTATATTCATGATATTTGTTGTATTATGCTCATTTAGTGGTGTTGATTTCCAGAATGCTTCCTGAACTGCTTCGGTGAAGTATTGCGCTGCTTCATGCAGGTCTGTAGTGGGTTTTATCCGCAGTTTAAGATTTATATTTTCTAGGTGTTCCTGAAAGGCGGTCCAATCGTTTTTTTTTAGGTTAGCTTAGGTGGGGGCGATTTTGGATGACGGTAGTACTTGTGCAGGTTGTAACTGTGGTGTGGTCGTATCCAAGATCGCAGTTATATTCAGTTAGACAGTTATTTCTTGCTATTCCTTTTGTTATGAAAAGTCCAGGAGGTCGGGGAGTTTCCTAGTATCACTTGGCCAGTGGCTAGGTTCCCCGGGACTAGGAAAGTCATAATTGTCATCACTCATTAGTAGATTTCGACCTTTTGTTGTAACTAGTTTAGGCTCCCAGTGCGTGTGCTTGGCATTCCAGTCTCCCCCAGTTATAAATCTGCCACCGAGGAAAAGTCTTTTATTCATCTGTGGATATTGTTTGCCATGGCGGGCTATACACCGCAGTGTCTGTGAGTTGCCATGTTTTGGCGTTTATTTTGACGCTGATTGCTTATATTTTGTCTGTTTGGTATTTGGGTAATTCATAATGCGATGCGAGATAGATTTGCGAATAAGTATCGCAATGCCGGTATGGGTAGTATCATCTGGCTGGGGAGTACTATATGTAAAGCATTGAGGTATGTTAAATTTTGGCAAATCGGAGAAATGTGATTCCGAGGTAAGCAAGATATCTATCTTGTTGATGTTTAAGAATGTAGTAATTTCCTGCTTATGGTTTAGCAGGCCGTTGGCACTCCACGTCGCAATTCTTAATATGGATAAGTTCTTCATAGTTGTAGTTTTCCCATAACTGTGTTTAGTAGATTTACAATCATACTATTCTGGCTGATTAGCTGGGCAAACATGTTTTTGAATTCATTTAAGAACGCTGACAGTTTTCTACATTTAATTGTGGTTCGGTTTTGGTTGTTTTGGCTTGTTATCTCTGCGTACGTTCGTTGTTGAAGCTGTGATTGGTTGTGTATTTTGGGTTCCATACTTTTGTTTATTAGGATTGGTTGGTTGGGACAGAGCTTGTTGGTGTCCTCTAAAAGATCTGTTTCTAGCAATTACTAATTCTTTGTAAACATTGCAGGATTTGTAGTTTGAAGGATGGGCAGCACTACACAGCGTACATTTAGCAAGCGTATTGTTAAGTTTTTTACATGTGTTTGTATCGTGGTGTGTAAAGAACCAGCGTCCTTTACGTATGGTTTTTAGAATAAATTATTTGCGGCCCATCCTATATCTAAAATTTCAAAAGTTTACGCGATATTGCACAACGAATAATTTATTAATCACCGCTGACGTGTATTTCTAAAAACCAGTAAGTTTTTGCACGTCAGAACGATTACAACCAATCGCATAACGGCATCCCCCGCACGGTAGCCGCCCACAGATGCACCTTTATAAACCCGCGACGCGCGTGAAAGAAGGAATCGAATCGAAGTAGATTCAAGTCAAGCCGATATCCAGCCGCCGCCACCATACCGATTGCTTCGTGTAAGCACCGACCTGCTAATTACCGCCGTGGATGTTGAATCGAAGTAGATTCAAGTCAAGCCGATATCCAGCCGCCGCCACCGTACCGATTGCTTCGTGTAAGCACCGACCTGTTAATCACCTCCGAAGAGTCCATCGCGATCGTGTGATAACGCGCACCACCTCGCACCGGGCAACCTAAAGTTTAATCCTGTACTGCCATTGATAGACACGTAAGTTGTAAAGTTATAAAATCTGACAATTTACAATCAAACACTACAGAACGTAAATAACGCCGGGCTGAGTCTCCAGGAGTTATACCAGTACACTAACACCCAGAGTGCCACGAAGGGTAGATCCCGACGTCACTCGCAAACACAAAGTACACTAACACCCAGAGTTCCACGCAGGGGTAACCCCCGACGTCACTCGCAAACACTTGAGGGTGAAGGGTTGTTACTGGGCTGTAAAGACCTGCGACCTTTCTCTTAGTCTATCCGGTTAAGACAGGCCATCGCCTAAGTCTTCTGAGTATTACTGAGACCCCGTTCGAAACTCATACATACCATACATACAGACAAACACAATAACCGTACACGGTGCCTTTAATCGCAGGAGAGTACACCCGAAACCTGTTGTATAAATTTGTAGTCAATATAACCATCGCGAAACACCTAGGGTGAGATCGTTTGTAAATAAATTAGATTGTACGTAACTTATCCAATATTTACCGACAGTTAAATAATACAAATACGACTTGGTGTATATTACGATTTACCTTAAACCTATTAAAGGCATTTTAGAGTAGTTTTAATATCAAGTATTTTGTTCCCTTGATTGATTGTAGATAATTAGACTTAGTATAGAAATCCGTAATTAATTCCGTTAGATAAATAATCTAATTGCCTAATCAAACCGGTTATAATTAAAGAAAGACAGTCCCGAGATCTCGCATTTGCATACGCGCATTTCGCGTGTATTATTTCCTGGGAGTACGACATACTCGCTTTAGCGCTCCAGAGTTACTGAAGAATAAATAATCATGCCATGCGCATAAGCCGAGAACGATATCGATTTTCTCCGTCCGAGTTCGTTGCACTGGCGCCGTTGAACAAAAACTATATTGAAGCAACTGTACCAGCTTCTGTAAATACAGGACCGTATCCTAAATTTTACATACTAATTAAGGAGTAAGTTAAGATAATCCATGTATCTATATTTACAGAAACGACTACATACCCAGTAGACCGCCGCCCCAGGAGAACGAGGGTGAGGAGCCGCTCTGACCAAAAGCAACAATACATTTTTGAGTTGTCATTAATCACATGTCTTATACTGTTACATTTATTTAATATACGTTTTAACACGCTTTAAGAGATTTATTTAAGGTGACAGTGTCAGCCCACTAATTAAGACGAACCACACCCCGTTTATAAATAAATTATAAACACGACTGAGCAAAGCCGAGGCAAAATAAAACCGCGTTGGGTTACCAAAATCAGAAGGGGGCACAACATATAATCAACGACGTAGGGCACTCATTACAGATGTAGTCCAATTTTACGCAGTAAAATGGTTTTAAACAGTACGTTTTGGACCGGCCATACGCTTGACATATCATGCCGTGAGTTATGCTGTGGTCCTTTGTCGGAGCCTCTACAGATATTTTCGAGTTACATAGAAAATCTTGTTTGAAGATATCTTTATTATTTTGCTGAGGTTCATTGAAAATTTATACTTAAATTAGTAGGTTTGCGATATCTCTGTGTAATATTTCCAGTTCCAAATTATTGCGTAAACTGGAATTGTTAAGATGTAGTAAACAATTTTGTCAAATTTGACAAAATTGTTTACTATCTTTAACAATTAAAAACATTACTACTGACGAAGATAACTGTAAGTGTTATCGAAACGTTTAGATTGTATAATTTAAAGTACACCATTAAAAAATCCCAAAAAAGATAAGTATTTTATTATGAGTGTTAATGGTGAAAGTTTACATTTTCATATACGCAAAATAAATTTAAATGAAACGTTATCGTATTGAAATGTACAATGTGTCCCTTTTTGGATGATATTTCTTGGTACCTCACTTACGAGTAAAGACACAGAGCTCCGGTTTTCACAATACCGTGCTACTTTTTTGTGAGAAGAACGCTCACGGCCTAGTAAACCTAGTAATTCTAATGCTAAAAGGGCATGTCAGAGACTATGTATGAATCTTGCGGAAACTAGGGAAATATGCGGAAATAGGAAAGCATGGTGAAAGATTGTGAATGAAAAATAAATAAGAGGCAGCGATTATTTTGCCTACCCCGCAAGGGAATGGCGTGAGGGTTAAGCAAGTAAGCAACGAAATATTTAAATAAATTAACGAATGGTGCACATTAGAAGAATGCGATTGGGTCGTATTGACCCGAACACAATAGGAGGGTTAAATGTCGTGGATATGTTAAATACATAGATATAAATTACATGTTTTTAAAAATAGTCAAATACTAGTTTAATGAACAAATCTATTAATTTGAAAATTGATGAATGGCAATTTATATTGCATATAAAATGATGAATAATTTAACTCCATTTTAAACTTTTAGTTAATTGCTTTCGTAAATTGAAATATTTTGTAACAGAAATGTTTCAATTTTCTCTTTTTTTTTCTGGATCACTTTTACCATAATGTTTTTATATAATAACGTTATTCTGCTTGTCGCAATTTAACGCATACCTACCCCAGCCGTAGACAAGTGCAAAGTTTTCAAATTAGAGACATGCACGTAAAGTGTTATCGCAGATTGAACAAGTGAGGAGCATCACTTTTACTTGATTAAATATATCAGATTGAGTTGTACGTAATAGCGTTTAATAACATATCACACCCGTAGCACTTATAAACGATAAGAAAGAGAACATGAACATTTCGCAATCGATTTTCTTGCCTTCCTTCAAAAAGCTTGTTTTCAAAGTAATAATTTTTTGTATTAAAGCAATGTAATGCGGTAACATTTGTGTTCTAATAAATTATATACAATACTTAGATTTTCGGTCGCTATCCTTTAAATAAATGTACGTGAGTAATAAACTCGAGGAGTACGTATATTTTTATTTTTATTATAAGTGATTCTAGCATTTTTTAAAACGTCAAGGGACGTAGTGTGTTCCTTTACCCATTTCTGAATGGAGATATGTTCGGTTCTGCCAAAAACCATAAAGATTGAGGACACTAAATTACTATGATTAATATAAGTCAGCCGAAGCACGTATTGGCTTAAATTGTGACAAACTTAATCGCTTTACTTAATGTGCAAATCTTGATCAGTACAAAATTGGAAATTTGCAAAGAAAAATTACAAAACAAAAAAAATAGCAAGACAACCCAAGAAACGTAACACTAAAACAATATTTATTTAATAAACAATAACTTTAGTTCTCGTGTACGCTAGACAGAGTCCAAGAAGGTATAAAATTCAAATTCGATTATACGGCCTAGAACGTTTGTGACGTCAGACCGTATGATTATTCCAATTGTTTATAAGAAAAAATAAAATTAAAAAACAATTCAAATACTGTTTTGATTCATGACTCACTCACCAACTATGTCGTATAAATAATAATATAGAAGAGTATTTACGCAGATGTTCACAACTACTAAAGTACGTCACAGAATATTAGAGAGTAATAAATCGTGTTATTAATGTAATAGTGTCGTTTTTTGGATGAAATCAGCAAACAGAAATCAGTAGCAAACCGGGTTAGTTTAAACTAAGATGCTGTAAATGTGCCGCTTACAAAATAAAGATAATTCAGGTAAACGGCAAATAAAACACGACCCTTTTGAATTCGACTTAAGTATGCAGATCAGTCAACTCATATACGAACGGTTGTGACTTCAGTGTATTAAAAATTGTAGATTAATTATGGAACAATTGAAAGGCGGAAAAGTAAGTAACATTTATTCCTTCCATTATCACATCAAGTTCCCACATACCCTGTTCCTCTTAGTTACATGATCAACACACTTTTTATACTTTACTGCATTAAAATTGTCTATCGAATGCATTAAAAGCTATCGCTCTTCACTTAATTTAAAAGTCGTATTATTACGACCTACTTCACTTTTTATTTGATCCCAAACTAAATCTATAGGGTTGTGTTGGCAGTGATATGGTAATAATCCAGGTACGGTAATGCCGCGAAAAGCACAGAGTTGATCAATAACGTATTAACAAATTGTTGCTAATGCTGACCTGTATAGCTAAATGCAGTCGTTTGAGCATAGTTTCTCCAAATTGTACTTGTTTTGATGTTAACCATTTGGCAATGTCTCCTTTTTTCCATGCAGTTGTTGGAAAACGTTTGACTTGCCTAGAAGGTGTCATGCGGAGTTGTTTGTGTGCCATTCTTTTTTCTATTCTCGCTTTCGCCCTATCGAATTTTTTTTTTTTGATATCGAAATAATCATAAATTGAGAAGTACATTGACGCATATTTTGCTGCAGATTGTAGTTTCGTATTGAATCTAAAATTTATTTCCTTATTAGGGTTAATTTAGTTGAAATTATAAATGTCATGCAAATTTTCCAAGTTTTAAAATTAAAAGCGCAATTTGTTGTTGAGTTAAATTTATAATAGGGTTTCAAGAAACATGAGATGTTATCGTCAGTATGGGTTGCAGTTGGGAAATGGTGCCATGAGTCTTCCTGCATTAAGTTCATCGGTGCGCTTTTTTCGCTCTTTCAGTCACGATCACTCCAACTCCATTTGCGCCATGCACTTCAGTATCAACTCCTGACTACAGTGCTAGACTGCCATCCTCCATCTCCACAGCATCATTTCCTTTGCACTATGACTCCTATACACACAGAATATCAAGCTGCCTTTCGTACATTACATTAGCAATTTCAAATTCTTTACCATTCACACCTCTAGCGTTCTGTGTACTGACTCGCTATTCATTCCTTACAGTCGTCAGCAACGGGGCCTATCTGTTTCGACTTTGACCGCTCCTTGTAGGACGAACGTCCTACTACCGGACAGTTATTTGTCCACTGTCCCGACACGTAAGCAAGTACGAAAGGTATAAAAAGTATCGTGTATACTTATTATATGAATTAATCGACTGGACGTTCTATTAATATTTTACAGTTATTGCAGGCAATGCAGTCAGCGGATTTTGAATCTTTATTGATTCTTCATCAGGATATCTAAAGTAATTAAATACGGTTTATAAACAATTATTAAAAAATATACAAACATTACGAAATCTTTTTAAATAAATTGGCAACATATGAACTTAATATAGAAATGTAAAATTTTCTTTTTGGTAGGTGCAATAAAATTATGAAATTATAATCGACAAAGCATCAAGGAAAAGTTTAACAAATGTAATTTTTAAATGCTCCATTCATTGGGTTATTAATTTTGTGGAAATAAATCAAAATTAATAATTATTGTAAATATTTTAAAAAAGGTAACCATAATGCTTTCTTATATATATATATATATATATATATATATATATATATATATATATATATATATATATATATATAATAACTACAAAGCCCAAAATACCAGAATTTGAATCATATCGGTTTTTAGTCACGATAATCCCCCAATTTTTATCTGACATTTTGAATTTTTTAATTTTGACAAATGATTGATCCTTAGCGATCTTAAAACCCCTAATACCCGACTTTCAAAAAAATCGGTTGATAAATTAGGTACACACTATAATCCCCCATTTTTGATCTGCGATTTTGAAATTTTTAATTTTGACAAATGATTGATACTTCGAGAATATTAAAAACCCCCAATACCCGACTTTCAAAATATCGGTTGATAAATTAAAAAATGCACAATTTTGTACCCTAAAAGCAGTGCGCCACTGGTTATTATATATTTTTTTTATTTTAAAATTATATAAAAAACGTATTGGTTTGTTCTTTAATTATGCAACTTTTTAAAACTTGAAGCACTGAATTTTTTTCATTTTCTAATCCCCTAAAAATACCCCGCCACTGGATGGATTTTGTTCATTAACGAACTTGACCTAGATTTTATGACATAATTTTTTGCTACTTAGTCACAGTTTCAATAAAGATTTTACTCTCCACTGCAGTTTGAACGTATTTTGTTCTTCGTCCAAATCATTATTTTTTATTTTCTCCGTATTCCACCCAATGTTTTAAAAATTTTGTGCCTGATTATGGATCTACCAGTCATGCAGAGATTTTTATCAAGAATATATTTTTTTGTGAAATGTAAGATTAACTTTTTCTCCACTTGTACAAAACTTCTTACTTACATAATTTTCGATCACATTGTGTTTAAATTAGTTCCGTACGCGATTCTCGTGCAACTGACCGGACGTACTGTTACTTATTTGTGACCAAATGATTTCATTGTTTTTAATTTATATTTCAGAATTAGAGTTAGTTATTTGTTTTGTTTAATTTAATATTTATTGATTTATTTTTTTTATACAGATTTGATCTAGTTATTTTTTTTTTTCATTAAAACTAACGAAACAAATCATTGACAATGGTTTAACAGAGTTGAAAGCCTAAATATCCCTGTATATTGGTTGATTTCGCTGATGTAGATCTAAACTATGAAGAATAGGGAAGGATGATTATTTATTTCAGATAATAGATTATACCAAATTGTGAAAATGATGGACCGTGGTTCGGTGGTATGCCAGCTGTTATACGATTTTCTTAATTTTTTCATTGATAGTTTTTTGCAAAGCGACATAACGTGGGTAATATCTTTTTTGAATGGTGTGGTGTTTAGTAATAGTGTAGTATGGCAATTAAAGTCCTATTCTCTTCCAGACTCTAGTTGAAATTGTTTTGATTATTCTTTTGGGAAATCATTGAGTAGGGGCAGTATGCGACTTTCTGTGAGACCGTGGTTAAGCTGTGAATTGACATCCTTGCGGCTTACGATAGTCCAATATGGATGGTAGCTTGTAAATGTTATAGTGCTACTTCTGGGGACAAATTTGGTAAGCAGTCCCCTGGTATCTGGTGGCTTTGCTTAGCTAGACTTTCAGGAAATTAATATAACCCAAGGATATCTGAATGTAGCAATTCGGAATATATTGGCTGTCATTTTTTACCCTTTGTCTTAGGCACGTTATTTATGCTCCAGTATAGATCAACGCTTGACGGGTATTTGAAGGTTCCTTAGGAAAATGTACATTTTAGCGTCGGATAAAATGGAGGAGAGTCGTAGTTTGATGTTCTGATTTTTGGTGGAAGCTCTTCGACCAATTCCATCAGGTCTGCCAGTATCCTTAGACAAACCTGAAATTTGGTTTCTTTACATCGTCTGACCGATGAGTGCAAAAGTCTCTAGAGTTCATTTACCAGTACTGGAGTTTCCCAACACAGAGCAAGGACAACTTTGTGAAGCTGTCTGATCACATTCTTCGCCACAATTACATTAGATCACTGTTTGCCTCTGCTGCTAGAGTTTCGAATTGTTAGTTAGTGTTAGTTGTAAATTATTATAATCACTATTGCGGTCATATTTTACACCCCTTTTTCGAATCCTGTCACATATTTCCGCTCCTGTATTGTTTATTTCTAATTTATGTTTATCAAATTCACAATCAGTAATTTTACAACAATTTACAAAACCAATCCCTGTTTTAAATAAATTAAAACGGCGGCTTCAGTTTATAAACTACAGCAGAAGCATTTCAAGACGTATTATTCTAGTGCCCAGGTAACGTACTACCATTTAGAGGATTAGAAAACCTAGAAAACAAATCAATGTAAATAAAATGCTTACAATTAAAATAAGAGCTAAAACGCTTATCTAACTTACAATAACAGTAATAGGACGGGAAACTACAGTCCCTTATTTAAAATTGGTAGTTAAAGAAGAAAAATTGCAATGAGACGACTACTAAATGTTTATTTTAGGTTTTCGGGTTACACACAAAAGGTGTATTGCAATAGCTAAAGTGCTATATACAAATCAATGTTTATATTGTTTGATCGCTAAGTTAGATTTTAAATTGTTATTGCAGAACTGTTTATGGTTTTAACGTTCGATGGTTTCATCCGCGTTAAGGATTTAGTCTGCTCATTTTAAAGGGATTTGAACGATAAAAAGTATTGAAAAATTTTACAAAAAATAAGATATGGTGAACAGAAAGGTCGCATAATTTAGGTGCACTTAAAACGGTTTTTATTTTAATGTTTGGTTGTAGGTGGAAGATTTTTATTTAATAAATATCGTGTACCAGAATATACGACTATGTTCATGTTTGCAACTGATCCATTTGGCCACTCAAGATTATTTTGGTGCGCGACAAAAGTGGCCCAACAAAACAGCTTACTGACAATATGGCGCATGGAAAATAACCCCAAGCAAAATAACTCAAAATAAAACCCCATTACAATAAAATCTCAAAAATTATTATTACCAAGTAATGTGTTGCTCTCTTAGCTATTAAACGTGATTTTTACGTTTTGAGAGTTTAATGTACCGGTTGGTAGGCAACACACTCTATATCCGGCAGAATAGCTAGTAATATACTTCTGGTTATGAAAGTTTGACATGGAGACACGGCACACAATACTACTCGAAATTACATCTCAGATTAAGTTGACTGGAATTTCAAGCATTTACTAAATAACAGCTATTCCTTCGTTTTATACGGTCATAAGTTTCCTTAAAATCTACACAATCTTTCGTCTCTTCAGAAGGTTCTTTTTCTTCTCAGTATTACACTGTATTCGATCAGTCACTTGTCCGTGGATACCTTTCGAAACTAGGATTCATGGGTATGGTGGCAGTGCACTTCCTCAAAAGGAAAGGGAGGAAAGAGTCACGTATTTCATTCTCTCCCCGGTACACTGATTTCCCACCTCCTTAAGCTACACTCATAGATTCCCAACGTACATACATTATGTATGTATGCATGGTGGAATTAAGTATAGGTGTGGTCAGGGTAGGATCGGAAAACGGATTCTGAGGGGGGAAACAATACCCCAGCATCGCCTAAATAGCCGCATATGGTGTGGATTTACGCAGTGACCATACCGTTATATGTATATGAGGGAACCCCCTGAAAATACCTAATACAGGGTAGACGGTCACGGGAAACGAACTCATTACCTCCCGAATGCTAATCAAATCATGTCACCACAACTCCACTCGGTACTTCCTTAGAACTGATCGCTGAAGCGAGAAACGGTGGCGCACGACACCCGAAGGCAGTTCAAGGGATTTCATCGTTCTTGACTCAATGTCTACCTAAAATGCGAATTTAAACAATGCAAGACTTTTGGGTGCTCCTGCTAAAACCAATTTACTAGTGAGTTCCATTTTGTTAATTACGTGACGCAGCCCTGGATAAATAAACAGTCAGCTACGACAACCGTAATCGAGGTGAGTATTACTCAGTTCTACGTACGACACCGACGAATTATTATTATATATATTAAGTGGGAGATACTCCTTCAGCTGCTTACTGGTACTTTAAATAACTATAAAGTATATTGTTCCTTTTTTTTTGCTTATACATTGCTTATTGACTTATTAGACAACGGTACGCACCTAGAGTCTTTATTTGTTAGCTACGAGTTAATAAATATTATTCAGTATGCTACTTATGCTACTTACAAAAGGTGCTCGTGCCTGAATTGCATAACCAGCTTCGGTTGGGCCCTAATTATTTCGTGTATTTACTATTATTAAAAATACTAACTGGACCGTAGACAGTTGTCTAATTTTAGATGCTATACTTATGAAGATATACTTAGACTTTTAATGCATGCTAATTTGGTTGTATTCTTGATTTTTCTTGCTTATTGCTTTATCTTTATAAACTTAGGCTTTAATGCAGTTTATCAAAGCGAATAATAGCGTGAGATTTACTACATGATGAATGTATCTGTAAGTGATAAGACCTGGTGAGGCTTGTTTACGAGCGTTTAAAAAGAGCTTTTCCTAGGACAACGTGTATTACAATTTTTGTCTGTACTTAATCGATCTATGTCCCGATTATTGCTTATGCTTGCGTCAAGTTTTATTCTTGTTACCCGGTTCAACGTCGTCTCCGGCTGGAGGAGTTATTATTATTGTAAATGATTTAGTAATACTTTAAATGATTTATTATTACTGCAGGGAATTTATGAGCATTCGACGATGCTTGTGAACAAAACACAGTTGTGCGTTCATAAGCAGGCCAATGTTTTTGATGGTTGTGGATTGTTCTTATAAAGGTTAATTTTTGTTTGAGCATGCATTAAAATGAAGAATAATAGGTAAACGTAGTGCAAGAGGCGAGCGGACCTTTCGTACCGCACAAGTGTTGAGTGTTAATCAATGGACGCACTTAGCTTTCAGAGGCTATCATTGTCCGTCGTCTATTCATGTCAATTTTTAGTTCGCGTTGGACATTCATCCGGTTTGTGTTTACATTGTGAATGAGCATGAATATCTGAGCTTTTTGATGGATTTTCATGCTACCAGTTGGATGTTGACCATTTATAAACCGTGCCAAAATAGGTTGTGTTGTGAGGTTATGTGCCTTGTGTCACATCCGCACTAATTTACAACTGACTTTGATTTCCATTAAAATTAAAGCTGAAAGCAAGACTGACTATAGCTAATATTAGTATTAGTTTTTTGCATTTTTTTATACGTGTGTATCTTTGCAGCATTGAATGATTTACCTCATTGAAGACGAAAAGTTGGTGAAGATTTAAATTATTGATTTTCAGTTTTTTTCAGGAAAACTACCCCGGCATGGCACCTTTTTAATTCTAGAAACTCTTATCAGTTTCCATCGCGATAAAATATAGTGGGGAGCACGCAAAAATATTTCCCATGTTAATTCCCTATTTTCAAGGTTGGTTGGTGATGGTTACTGATATTTTGTGTTTCGATTTAATTATTTATGCCTATTTAGGTTGATTTCTGTAGCAAATAAAGAATTGTGTTGGACAACCAGTATTTCCTTGCCTTACGTGCATTGGTGTCAAGCATCCTTAATTAACCTGTTCTCTTTCAGGTCATTCCTACTCTTTATTTTAACTGTACCTTGGTCCTTTTCTTGGTATGAAGGCCATAAAATAGCAAAACAGGTCATGCCCACACATCGAAGTGCTTACCAAAATGGCTGAGTCACGAGTTATCTTAATAGGGGTCGAGGTATACCTCCTAGTTTGGCCATCAGTACCTTTTTGCATGTTACGAATTGCGAAATATGTACTCCGATTCCGGTGTCAGCATCGGTCACCTCCACCATGCCTTACTCGTTTTAAAATACACCCAGTGTTAGGAAGCTTAATTACATAGGAAAATCCTCAGTATCAAAATCAAAATTATATTGTCGTGGAATGTTTTGGCGCGTCACCAATTATTTTACTATAATATAGCGATAATAGTTTGACAAAGTAAAAAGTAGTAGTAATTACTATGTGTAGTTCGCTCTTACGTTTATATATTATACGGGAAATGCGAAGCATTCGTCGTGTACACTTTTGAGGAAGTATGACGGCGAGGATCGCGAGTTGACATTTCTAAATGAATTGTGAAAATAAGAAAATTAAGCAATGATGGTCATTTTTTTGTTAATGACTGAATCCTGAATGTGGGAATTTTTGGTTTAAATTATTTATGTCTATAGTAATGATAATTTTAAGTATGTAAGTATCATGAAGTATGTATAAATAAAACCTTTTCTCTTTCAAAGAATATAGAATTTAAACACTTTAAGTACATAGCCAATTTATATACGAACTGTTCAATATTAATGGTTATAAACCCAATGGAGTTATAGTATTCTGGTTGAAGCCTGTTGGATTATGTAAACATTGATTAAACAGAAATTTAGGTTTATTGTTACTACTTGCAGCTCTAACGTTTATTGTTAGTATTAGTTTCGTGTAACATATTAAACATAGGATGTGTATATTTGTGTAATGCTTTTATTTAAGTTATTTTGTTTACGGATAATGGTTTATATGTATAACATCAAATTTGATATTTACTACCGAATTTATGATTAGAAAGTAATTTAAATTTCTTAGATACATGGGTATTGTTTTATTTTAAAAGAGCACTTACATTATATTTTAATCAGATATATTTCGTTGCGGATTAACACTTCATCACAGCAAAATATTTAAGGGTATAAAACCAATAATAAGAGTAAAATTGTTTCTAGTGTTAGTTTTTATTACTGGTACAATATAGAATGTTTGACTAATTTAATAATAATAATAATAATATTGATGATAATGGTACTCCACATGAAGGAATAACTGGCAATTTAAACGAAAAATAAAAAACTGAAGCGTGCTTTTAGGGCGAGGTTCAGCAAAGCTGAAGTTCCACCTAAAGCAGAACTTGCTAATTATTATTTTCTACTACTATATACGTTTCACACAGATCACGATACTCTATATACGTGTAAATTCTCCATTATACAATACATTTACGTGATGAAAATTTCCACGCAATATATCTTCTGTTTGCGACACAAAAACCAAAATCAACCTAGAAGGTTAAGGAATACACGAGATTCCTTGTAAAGAATCTGACTGAACGTACATAGGTCAAACAAATAAAAGGTATTTTTCCCAAAATCCAATCAGCCTTAAGAGAAATAAAAGGAAGCTATAACAAATAAAAAAAATAAAAACATTTAACTGTGGTTTGCTGTATTACAAAGGTAAATTGCACCACGGTCTAGCTCAGTGAGGTACAAACTTTTAAAACTTACTGAAATTCAGAACTCGTTCATCAGGTGTGAGAAAAGCAGAGATATTTTCATAGATATAATCAGTATTAGCATTTGTTTTATTTGGGCACCACTCAATTTCTAGGTTTAATAAATAAAATACAACAAAAATTGAGAAAGGTTGTATCTCAGAACATAATAGGTAATCTGAATAAGCACTAAACATCTGTATTTATATGTATATTTAATAAAGCAAAATGTCTGATTAATATCAGAGTAAAATAACTAAACGATACTTCTTGTACGGCCTTACAAAATTAAAATCACTAAATTAAACACTGTAGATAAACTTACAATTTAAAAATTATTATTAATTTTATTAAATACATAAATAAAAAGTTTACCTCGAGTAGGATTCGAACCTACGACCTGTACTTTGCTAAAGTACCGCGCTACCAACTGCGCCACCAAGGTTCAAGCCCCAATCGATGCAAATTTTTGTCTTTATGCATGTAGAACAATCTGTTTACTTAGAATTCAAAATGCAATCTATTCAACATGTATGCAATAATGAAATATGTATTGACCAATGTCAACAAATTACAGTTGTGATAGGTTATGAACTCAAATGTTTTTATTTCAGGAGCAGGACTCAACTGTTCCTTTTCTTAACCGTATCAAAATAACACAAACCGATTTGTTATTTAGATAAACTGCACTAAAAGGATAAGTACTTACTTGTACAAAACAAATACTTTAATCTCGTCTTAAACGAACTGTAGCTTGAGAATTTTCATTTCCAATTCCAAGACAAATATACGATAATGTAAAGGTAATTTCCATTTGTAATTAACGTACAAATAGACGAAACAGAGACGTATAGGTAAGCACTATACGTTTCATCTGTCTTCAACATAAAAGTTATACGAACAAAGCTTCGAACGACGAAAGCTGTATATATAACGACAAACGCAGAATATGTATAACAGCATGTGATTGATACAAAACAAAGGTATCTCCATTTACGTTCATAAAGATGACATTGCATTAATCTGCATTTTAACAAAGTTAAGCTCGTGACGTCACACCCACGCCACTCAATGATACTTAAATTTACCAAAATAAAAGCTTTTTCTTGAAGATAAACTGTATTATTACTCCTACCTTTGTTCCCTTATAAATATAATATATAGAAAATGTAATTAAACGCCTTTACATACCTTATAAAAGGGAAGCAAAACTTAAAAAAAGATAACGTCTTAAAGGCACGACATGATAAACGGAAATGCATCAAGCATGCTCAACTCACGCTGCGCATAGAACTAAAATTGAATGTCTAAAATATACACAGGGACGTTCGTAATTATATAGACTGAAGAGAAAATATTGCGATATAAAAATTTAATTATTGAACGAAAAAAGAAATGCTTAAAAGTACTAAGGTAATGTAAATATACTTATTGATAATAATGCAAATTTCGAGAGTCACACAGAAACACGCACGCGTACACTCACACGCACGCGTACGTGCACACACGCCCCCGAGCACGTACAGGCACACGCACACGCACACGTACACACACGCAAACGCACACGCACACGCACACGCACACGCACACGCACAAGCACACGCACACGCACGCGCACACGCACACGCACGCGCACATGCACACGCACACGCACACGAACACGCACACGCTCACGCACACGCACACGCACACGCGCACGCACACATACACACGCACACGCACACGCACACGCAAACGCACGCGCACGCGCACGCGCACACGCACACGCACACGCACACGCACACGCACACGCACACGACACGCACGCACGCGCACGCGCACGCGCACGCACACGCGCACGCGCACACGCACACGCACACGCGCACGCACACGCACACGCACGCGCACACGCACACGCACACGCACACGCACACGCACACGCACACGCATACGCATACACACACGCACACACACGCATACGCACGTACAAACAATGTAATATCAGCTATTAAAACGGTAGCAAAAAAACCGTTTGCCATGGTAGATAAAATACAAAATTGTGGCGCATACAAGACTTAAAAGCTACCTAAAATCTTCCACGGAGCCAACTAAATTAACACTTAGTACCAACACATACTCAATATAAGACAGCTGGATCCTATGTGATGACCGTAAAATATTAAAGCAACAGCAAATTTTCAATGTTAAACCATTTTGACGACAAATTCCTTTTGATTCCAGTTATGTAGCGTTAATTAACATAAAGACCATAAGAGTATGTATCCACGCAAATTAAAGGAACATATGATAAGATGGTTAAATAAAAAATTTCTAGTAGTTACGTATTATGGTTCTGAAGTTGTGGTGGACACCAACACACATTCACACACATCCACAATGCGATCACACACGCACACTCACACGTTACACATGCACAAGCGCGTACACGAATACAGGCACACACGCGCACACGCGCACAACCGCTCACGCGCGCGTACGAACCCACGCACAAGCACACGCGTTCACACGCACACACGTGCACACGAACACACGCGCACACACGAGAATGCGCCCACGCTCACATGCCCACACACAGACGCACGCACGCACGCGCACATACGCCGATACGCACACACACGAACGCACACATACACACACGCACACGGACGCCCACACGCACATATTCCCACTCTCACGTCCATGCGCACACGAAATAATATAATGTTAATGATGTTGATGGTATTTTCACCCCTTATTGACGTATTTATGGTCCTCATCCCTTCAGTATGCAAATGGGCCGCGTACAGCTTTCTGATTGACGGGCTTGAGGATGGATCACGCTCGCTGGTCCATAGCCCCGCTCTTCGTATTTCTTCAAAGCGAAATATCGACATTGTGGCTCGGTATATAGGATTGGCAAATTCACTACAGAATAGTTCTCTCGAAGGAACGTCTCAGCTTCAGTCAACTCCCGCATGAATAAGCATACCACAGAATGAAAGAAATTTATCAACACGCTTTCCTTTTTGCTCTGTAAACACGTCTCCCCTCCAAATTAATACAGTTCACATTATTTCTTGTACAATAACTGGAGTTACAAATAACTGAAACGCTTCGTTTGGTGTTGCAGCCATGTGTATTCTTGCTAGTCCTGGAGCACGCCGGATGATGTTGTGTGGTTGAATTTAATTTCTGTTGGAGGTTCCAAACTCTAATCCAGACCACTTAGAGCAATGTAACCACTCGTTGAAGAATTACCAATATCGTCAACATCATCATCTGAATTATCGTCAACGCCATTAGAACTGGATCCAGAATACTCGTCAAAAACCAATCCGAAATTTTCTGCTACTTACACACCACTTCCTTCAGCTGCCCACAGCGACACTGTTTCTTCATAGACACGGTCACCAAATCTTATTATATTCACATTCTGTTTTGACACCATTATCATATGTGTTTCACAAGTTTACTCACTGCTTCGGAGGCTCCGTTTATGTAAATACGGGGTACTAATGGAAAAGATTTATTTTTCGATTTCTAAATGCACTTGAAAGTTTTTTGGATCAAGTGTGTGTTCAATAAAGACGTGTTTAGAGCATATGTGAATGCTCAAGCCGATTGAAACTATGTTAAGCAAATTATGAGGAACTAAAGTCTCTCCGGGCCTGATGGGCCCGGTTTATGCATCCTACGATTAACTAAAAACCAGGAAATCGCGACGAGGATCCCCCAGAAACAATGCTAGCGTACAACATCAGCTTCATCATCGGCAACTGATTTTGTCGTTAGTTCAAACCGACTGTGAATTTAATGAATATTCAAAATTGTAGTATTGCTATCAATATTTGTAAATAAATATGTAATTGTTCAAACATATTGATTAACTTTTTTTAATTTCGCGATTTTCCGATTTAAAAAAAAATTAAAAACCCGTAATTGTATGTATAATCACAATCGGATATACGCCAAATAAATGAATTTGTTAATTTTCACTGTCAATTCAATACGTTTAACTAAATTAAAAACAATCAATAAAATTATAATTGTTAGTGTTAATAAATGCGATTTCGAATAAAATTTAATATGTACCTCGGCTGTAAGTGATTTTTTATCACTCACTATTAAAAAAATATTACTTTAATGTCTTGATACATAAATAACTATTATTACATAAAAATAAACTGTAGTAGTGAGGTTATTCAAAACGGATTATTTCATTATTTGAAAATACGTTCGACTCTTTGTGTTTACATCCATTGCTACTTCTCGGAAACTCTAAAAACAATTGTGTATACTTACAATTACTTACATCCACTGTGCTGTATAATTAGATTGAGTACTATGCCCACAGTCTACATAACTTGCTATGCTGCAAAAGTAACTTTTGAAATTCGTGTGCTCTTTGTTCGTAACGTTTGGATTTCGTCGGGGTAATAGTGAAAAGCTGTCTTAGCAATAGCTAATGAAATATCTTTACTTTCTCAGACACCCATCGTGAATAAATCAAACATTATTTTATCTCCTTTCGATACTAAAGTACCTGGTCTTGATTATTTCAAAAAGCTCAGAATGCCTTTAATTTGTGAAACATTTTTCATACTTATCCACATTAATTTATCTCTACCTAGTTTATCGTATGGGATAAAATTTACAATATTTTTATTGTAATTTGACATTGTAATACTGGATGTATTATAATTGTCATATCTCATATCATTATATGACACTTTACGATAGTTGTAAATAACTAGTATTGTACAAGAAAAACTTTCAGTATAGGTTAAGGCATAAGTAGAAATTGTTTTAGGTATGAGCGCTTTAAGGGTGTGTTTAAATTTGATATTAATCAAATACGTGGCGATAATTCTTCCTTTAAATACAGCATTTATACAACTTTTGAAATAGTCAATTTTATTTTGTGACACTTTTACTGAAGTTGTTTCTAATCTTGCTTATTAATATTGCTTCACAAGAAAATTTAATTTAACAAGGAAAAATATAAATTTCCTGCTAATTATCAAAGTTTAATTGAGTACAACTTTGACCTGTACATCTCAAATGTAGAATTAAATATTAAAGCAAAGCTTCGAAGCAGCTTTCCTATAACAGATTAATCAATACAACAGTTATATTACGATTATATCAACACCTTCTTAAAATTAAAGGCAATAATGCAGAGAAGGTAATATTACTTAATTAAGACACAGTTTAAATTTGGAAGATATTAAAGTTTAACGTGCTACCGAAAAGAACATAAAAATTTTGACGCAGGGCAAACACTACAATATTGTGCTCATATATGCTTACATTTTACAATATTAAATGTGGCATGTTGATATATTAAACGCAAGTATGGACGACAGCAGCATTTCAAAGTCACTCTGCACATTTTTCAGTTTAAAATAAAATGTAGCAAAACAAGAAATAGCTGTACAATAAAAGTTGTTAATTTAGTTTGCTCTAAACTCCTAACATACGTTGTAGATGCAGTTCGTATTACATATGGAACAGTGAATTAACTGCCATTTACATAACAGAACCATTGTTATAATTTCTGTAAAAGCAGGACACATACTCGTACATGGTGGCGCACGACAATATTACAGATTTTAGCAATCAATAATTTTTCTTAACTTATCAAAAATAAGAAGGAACACGGTAATTGGATAAACAGAATATGCAATTTTATTTCTCTAAACATTATTTCTCCACAGTGCCCCCCCTTTTCGGCAATACAAAAGTTTAAACCAGCAGAAATTTTGGAAAACTTTGTCCAATAAGTTTCGATCTTATTAATTTGTTTTAGGTCTGATAATGTTTGTGGGCGATTGCTGCAAACACGTTCTTTGATGTAAGCCATGGAGTAGCACCATAACTTGATATAATGATACTAACAAGATTAAGTACTGATTCTGTATTATGAGTGTTTTGTAACTGTGGTTTCATATTAGTTGCGTTGATCGGCCTATTTCCACAGTTTTTGCTTTTTGAGCGTGACGTTTCGGAAGTGGACTCTGTTTCCGCTATCAGGCTTTAGTCCTGAGAAGGACTGGTTTCGCACTTGAGTCGAATTCATATGTTATGACTTTTTACCAAGCACTTACAAGTCGGACACCTTTACCGCTGAGCCACTGAGTAATCCAATAAGTATTTTTTAGAACGTATGAACTTTTTCGTGGTTGCCTAGTATTTTATTGTGCATGTTGCGTAGTAACCTATTGCGTAGGTGTATTGCGCTTACGATCTTCGCGCATTATTGGAATCCATATGGGTTTCATTTCCACACCAGCTTGGCTTATTGGATTTTCTACTAGTGTGGATTCTTTAAATTTCCGCTGAGTCGTATTTTCGTCCTTTGCCACTATCTTTATGTTATCCCATTGGATGCGGTGCTCTTCGTTCCAAACATGTTCGGCGATTCTTGATTTTTCTGTTTCGTCCTTGCGGACATTGTTCTTACGCCTCTGTGTTATCAAGTTGAGTGGTCTAGGAAAAGAAGAACCTAAATGTTAAGCGATAATACAATATATACAAGGCACCTCAAACAAAATACGAAGGATAGGTAGTAAATACAACATAAAAACTGCGTTAAACTCGACCAGAATGCTCAGGGGAATACTAACTAAAACCAAACCACACAATGAAGCTCAGAATTCCAGGAATTGTGTATACAACTTACCATGTGAATGCGGCAGAGCATACATAGGAGAAACAGACCACTCAAAGTGAGAATACAGGAACAGAAGAACAACGTTGGCCGAACATGTTTGGAACAAAGACCACCGCATTCAATGGGATAACATACAGTTAGTGGCAAAGAACGAAAATACAACTCGCCGACAACCCAAATAGGCCACATACATCGCACTAGCAGAAAATCCAATAAGTCAAGCTAGTGTGGAACTGAAACCCATATGGTCCCCAATAATGCTCGAGGAGTTTAAGCACAATACACCTGCGCAATAAGTTACGCCACAACATGCGCAATCACAACAAAGTTTAATATACAGGGTGGCCCAAAAATGCGTGGGTGGAAGATTGTAGGTTTATTAAGGAATATTTCTAAAGTTTGTTGATGGGATGTAGTGGGGTATCCTTAAGGCTACAAACTAAAATGTTTTCACTTGAATCGCAAATTCTATACAGAGCGATTTATATCAAAGTTGTATTTTTTCAATGGAACCCCCTGTATATTATTGCATATTTGGATTCCTTGGTCAATTCTAGTGCGACTTTATGTATCACAGATGGTACCGAAAACGAATCATTTAACCGCAATTCGTCATTCTTGCAAATAGTAGATGTCTGAAAAGAATTAAATATCGCTGTGGCCACAAAAGTTAGAAGGCCGTGACTATGAGATGTTAGTAGACTAGCGTAGACCGGACGGTCAAATCCGAACTCTTCTTGTTCTTCTTTGTCAATTTAGAAAACTTCAATCAATGGTAACTTAATTTTTTCAAATGGAACGGCCATTTTTTCATTTTTGCATAAAATTTGAAATTTCTTATCTTTTAAAGATATAAATTAGTGTGAATCTATCTTCGCCAGATTTCTATTAATTTCACAATTTCTGATTAATTTGGTGTATCTTTCAATTTTTAGTTTGTACTATCTAGTAACCTATAGAAAGTAAACAAGAAACGATTCACATTAAAAAACATTATTTACTAACTAGAAAAATACATAAAAACAAAAAAAGAAATTACGAGCTAAAAAAAAATAAAAATTATTTTAGTAAATGTTCAAAATTTCTACAACCTTGTTCAAAGCAAATTTTAATTCTACGACGAAAATAATTTTTAAACCTATTTAACATTACTAGGTTAATAGTTACAAAAACGTTTCGGATTCTATTTTTTATATCTTCCGTAGACCAGCATACACCTTTTCCTTGACACTTTTGACAAAAATAAATCAAGCGGGGAAATATCTAGAGATCTCGCTGGCCATCGTGTTAGTCCTTCCCTTCCTATCCACTTTTCAACAAGTGCATATTCACTTACTACACGGGCACGGTGTGAAAATGCATGTCCCTAATTTGAGCGAGCGGGACATCTACAAGGAATGTAAATTATTTATAAGCCATGAAATGTAAGTACACATTCGCATATAGAATACCGTCGAAGAAAAAGCGACCAACAACTGAAGTACCAAATATGCCTGACCAAACATTAATCGACCATTTCTCTTGACTATGAACTCGGAAATAGTGAGGGTTTTAATCTGAGTAACAAAGAAAATTGGGCTGGTTAACAAATTGCGGTGGAAGATGCTCTCATCTGTAAACATGATGTTATCCAAAAATTGTACATTTTCATTTAACTGTAGTTCTACCTAATTGTAAAGATTAATCCTGTATTGAAAATCGGTCTCCTTGGGCTGATGTAGTTGAATGTGCTAAGGATGAAATTTGTTTTTTTTTTATTATTCTTCTTTTTATTTAATTATCTAATTTAGCCCGTAATTTTGTTTTTGTGTTTATGTTTGTTTCTACTTAATAAATAATATGAATCGTTTTTTGTTTATTTTCCACGGGTTACTAGATAATACAAAATAAAACTTGAAAAATGCAACAAATTAATCAGAAATTGTGAAATTAAAAGAAATCTACCGAAGATAGATATCGTTGGAAAGGTAAAAAAATTCCACATTTGATGCAAAAATGAAGAAATGGCGGTTCCATTTGAAAAAACCAAATTACCATTGATTGAAATTTTCTAAATTGGCAAAGTAATTTCTCTAAACACAAGAAAAATTCGGTTTACGCTAGTATATTTCATGTCTAATAACATCGTTAAGTCATGACCATCTAAGTTTCGTGATCACTGCGATGTTTAGTTTTTTCAGACACCTGTTTTTTGTACAAATGACGAATTGCGACTAAACGATTCGTTATAGGTACTGTGTGTGTTACATAAAGTCACTCTAGAATTCACCAAGGAATCCAAATATGCAATAATGTACTGGGGTTCCATGGAAAAAATGAAACTTTGATATAAATCGCCGTACATAAACTTTGCGATTCAAGTGAAAATATTTTAGGTTTGTAGCCATAAGG
Source organism: Vesta saturnalis (assembly GCA_036346205.1). Classification (NCBI taxonomy): domain Eukaryota; kingdom Metazoa; phylum Arthropoda; class Insecta; order Coleoptera; family Lampyridae; genus Vesta; species Vesta saturnalis. Next base: position 2,098,862 of record JARFJB010001033.1, on the reverse strand, counting down.
ATACCCCACCACGTCCCATCAACAAACTTCAGAAATATTACTTAATAAACCCACAATCTTCCACTCACGCACTGTTGGGTCACCCTGTGTATACCTGTAAGTGAAAGGTACCAAGTTCGAATCTGAGAGTAGTCAAGTGCCCGGGAAAAAATCATAACATGAATTCGATTTAAGTGCGAAAACAGTCCTTCTCAGGACTAAGCCTGATGATTCTAAAACGCTAAAAAAGCAAAAACTGTGGAAATTGGCCGATAAACTCAACAAATTACGTACTGCTTCCATACTTTGTTTTCAAGTGTTTCGTAGCTTAGTCTTACAGTAAATAAAGGCTACCAGCCTCAACACCAATCCATTCCAGTGCTTGTTGAATAAATTGCTCAACATTGCGATGTTATGGTAACTGTGTGTTGGTCTTCGAAAAAGTATGGTAGCAACACGTTTAGCGTGATCACGCCACACCACACATTTTTTTCGGATTCTTTTCTGACCAATACTTTGTATTCTACTTTTAACAAATGAGAATCCACCTCATCGCTCATTATTATTAATTTGTCCATAACGTCTGGTTTGTTATTTAAAGTTTCCAACACTGTATTGCAGAAATTTAATCAGGACTACTTATCTCTATTAATAATTTTTGGGCCATCTGTATCTTCATGAACAATCCTATATAAGTTATTATAAGTTTTTGTTATGAACGAATAAGTTCAAAGGTAAATATGTAATTAAAATTATTATTAATTTTATTAAATACATAAATAAAAGTTTACCTCGAGTAGATTTGAACCTACGACCTGTACTTTTCTAGCAAAGTACAGGTCGTAGGTTCAAATCTACTCGAGGTAAACTTTATTTATGTATTTAATAAAATTAAAATAAAATTAATAATAATTTTAATCCTATATAAGACCTGTAGATGTGTAAGACACAAATTTGCTTTTTACGTGAACGTTTTTGGCTGCGTTCAATTGCCATCATCTACTTTTTAATTTTGGCATCTGTACGTACAGCTCTGGTAGGACCATGTGTGACTTTATTTGGACGAACTGGGAATATGTAGTCTTGTGACAAACTACGTACAACATATTTTGTTTGGTAAATGAACGTGAGTTTTCACGATAATTTTTTTTGTGTACAGAATGAAAATTTGTGTAAATGCTACGCCACGGGAATTTTCGCAAAGCGTTGTGTATCATGTAAAAGAGTATTTAATTGTTCTATGAATATTTTCTAGGTGAAAGTATTAAATTTTTTTGAGAAATAATGTTCTGGTAAAATCCCTATTGCCACGATAATGGTGAATGCTCCTGGATTTGCTACTGTTTGCTGCGGAATACGGTATTAAAATTGTTGTAAACGTGTGAGCGGTTTAATTTATAATGCGTTGATGTTATATTAAAGTGTAGAAAAGAATGTAAGTGTTATTTAGATGAGTTATGCTACCATAAAACGAAGTGTTACAACCTCCCTAAGACTATTTATTTTAGAAAAGTTTACGAATGTGGTGGCGTCTAAAGACAATTTTTTCCGGATTGAGTATTGTTATTTGTTGATTTATGGTAATTGTAAGGTGCTTAAAACTATCTTTATATCATTTTACTTCTTATGTCGACCCCGACCATTTCCACTGCAATTGGCTTGGCAACCTGCTTACATCTTCAAACTTTATTACCCAATATAAAACGTCTGACGGGTTAGAATCACACCATCTCTAGTCTCATTAAAGCAAGAACGAAAACAATATCGTGTTAGAGTAACTGACTTTATTTCGACAGCATTACCAACGTGACAGATTGGCACCTTAAGACCACACGTTACCATGTGATAACGCGAAACGCGCATGCGTTTCGAAGCGCATTACTCTTGTCCAGGATCTTAAAGATGGATTAATTAAGTTCAAATATGACCAGAAATTTAATACGAAATCGTTTGCCGGTTTTAAACTGTATGTGTTCATAGATGTAATGAACCATCGCTTCAAGTAAAAATTCTGTGGCATACATAGTACTCTAACAATGTTAGGGTTAGAGGTTGTCAAACTTTTGTTGAGGAACCATTTGGTAGAATTTATGCGTGGTTTATGCAAAGAAGCCGAGATGATAGGGATAGCTTCCAGTAAGGATGGTTTGACTTAAGATTCATTGAGCAAGTAGAATAACGTTTTAAACCTTTAAATATGAGCACGTGTAAATGAGTAATTACGCAAAACAATTTTTATTCAGTATAGCTTAAGAAACGTAACTGATATTACGCCAGAATTTTAACGTGACTTGTAATGCCATTAACTATGGTATTCACACAAAGAACATAAACATTTCACTATTTAAAGCGTTGTTTTAAATACAAAATTATAAAAGGGAAATATTATGGGAACGCTATTCGTGCTTCCGTCTTTGTTGATTAAGAAATCAATAGGTAGCGCATATAATTCAAACTATCTAGATTTATCGTATTAGAACTAGTTAAATAAGTTTTCTTTCATACAAATTGTATTCGAGTACAATGATACTTTTTAAAAGTAATTGAAGATCAGATAATGGCTGAATTGTTGTTTCAGGAAAGGTTTCTTATTTTTACTTTTGTAAACAGTATGGCAACTTAAAGGTTTTAGAACGTGTTATACTTTTATGCAAGACCGGGTTATAAAATATGTTTTAACAATCAATCTAGTGGGTGTAAAATGCATCTTTAGCGCCCGCGAACTACTTTACTGCCCGCGAATTATTTAAGCGCCCGCGGTAAAATACATACCCTTTTTCTTGTTTTTACAGTTCCACGCGAAGTTGACAGTAGATTAAGATGGCGATCACCTTATTGACCTATTTGCTATGGTAACGCAAACGTATTTACAGATATTACTGTTTTCTCATCTTAGTGTTCACAATAAGAATAACTATTTTCTATATAAGGAATACAAATTATTTGGTAAATTATTATACAAGACGAGTTTTGATAATATCGAGATATAAAATTCGTACAACTGGCCAATGAGGCGGTTGTCCATTTTTTCCAGTGCCGCAACATATATGTTTTACAGTCCGATATGTTCATAACGGCTAGCCATGTTGATCAGACACAACCGCTCCTAAATTTTTTAAAAACGTTTTGCGTCCCGTTTTGCGCCCATTTTGCGCCCAATGTGCGTTAGCCTTTAGGAAAAAAATTATGGGGAATGGGCAACATATATACAAAATAAAAAATTCAGCCATCGGCAACTATATGCTCTTGGGCACATATCAATCTTGTATTGAACTTGAATATAATTTTCATTACCTGTATATCGTGATGCTGTATAGATAAAACAATCATACCTTTATTTTTCTTTGGGATATAACTGACAACTGTTCTCCTTTTCCTAAAGGCAATGCGGATACTACCTGGTGGTGTATTTCCCAAACCCTATGGTCTCAGTTCTACCGGAACATCTTTTTGTTACTTAGAATGGTTCCAAACAATGTTTTTGAAGAAATTCTTCTGAGGTAGGAAGAGATGTATATTTTCTATTCATAGTATTGCTTTGATCACTATTTTGAAGCTTACCCAATGTTACAAGATACCTAATGACTTGTAGCCCTCTGCTATAATCTTTGGATTGATTGGGCACATGGTACTGCAGCACAACAATAATAGTTTTCTGAGACGCACAAAACATTAACTTCAACAGCATACTTTCCAAGTTTTGTTGGGATATACACGAAACTTGCATTTTCCATTAAATATACTGAATTCCTCGTCTATTGTCAGTGAATCTGAAGGGACCAAGGATTCTGCAAATTTGTCAGTAACGGGCTCCCATAGCTCTCTAGCTGCTGCAAAATTACCATTTTCTTTTCGAATATCATGAGTAGTATAATCTTCGAATCGTATACATTTTTTGTAATAACATGAAATACAATTTTGCAGATGGAACTCTATATATTAACACATTCTCCTCCTGAAATATTTCTTCCATTGGACTTCTATTTTGTTTATTTTCACTAGTTGCCCAATATTTTTCGTTTTGAAGGTTTATGCGATTTTTGAACAAAGAGTACATTTTTTGTACTTGAACAAGTTTTCGATTTGTAAATTGTAAAATAAATTCAATAAGTAAAAAGTGAACCGGAATGCTCTGAGGGCGGTTGTAGGGATTATGCCTCGTTTAGACCCAAGATCCTTTCATTGCATTCACCATTTGCGTTCTTCGAACTAGAGAATTAGGTTTCCAGATAATACCTGACTGCACAATAATATTACATTAAGGTTGGTTTATTACAGCTTTAGTGCCTATTTGCAAATAAAAGTAATAAGTACCTAGCATAATCACATACTCTACAAAATCTATCAATATTTTTATTGCTATCATTGGCAGTTTCATCCTCGCTATCTAGTTCTGAAGAACAATCGCGTTTTGATTGATGAAGAATGCTTTTGAAACAATATAACACTACAAACTCCATGCAAAGCTGTAACCTTTTTTTTACCATACATTTAATATCACTTTCATCGACAAAAGAGTTTAATGAAGTTGGTAAAACCTTATGACCTTGAGACATCGCAACATTGCAGAGTCAGCCCGAACTGACATAGCTATGCTGCACTCACAAAACTTTCGGCTCTGGTCTAGTGATAGAAATAATAAGAGGGAGAGATAATGAGATATGGTTTAGTGCATTTGTTTTGTCGGGGACAGTAATAAATTTATTGTAAACAGGGAGATTACGTGTCATAAGTGCCTAATGCTAGAAATCTGAATTCTTCTAATTATAGATTTTGTACAACACTACAGCACTACTAGATTTATTATGCTGCAATATACATTAATAAAGCTATAAAATGTCTTATTATATACGGCATATTACCAAGGAGTTGTTCTGGACCGACTACACAAACAGTATAAAATGTTAGTGTTAGAAAAATGTATAAAGGACTAAATGTATTTTTTTCTTTATAAAGCTTTGAATATAAAGCTACCAAATCTTAAACATAAATATCCTTAAATACGAACAACGATTTATGTCCAACAGTAGTGTTAAAATGCCGTGGATCTAAAAAAATAACCAAACCGATTCAAACGCAAAACATTTTCCTATTTTCAATACATTTTCAATACGTTTCAATTTTTAACAGCATCTGGACCCTACTAACAGAAAACTTGAGAATATAATATATCCAGTTATAAGAGTAGAGCAAAATCACTGATCTTTTGGATGACGTCAGAAACGAGAACGTTTATAAACTAAAATTCTTGACTGACGACAAAGGAAAATAAAGAATATGTCTCGCCTTTCATGCAAATCGTCAGTTTATTGATTTTTGATTATTTAAATACATTTCAATTCTAATATTAAATAATACCGTATTTTTAAAGGTGGTATTTCATTTGATATTGTATATCTTATTAAAGTCTATACCTCTATGGAATGACCCACAATGTCTAAAGTTTAATCTAACATATGTATTCAAACTGTACGTACACAGTGGTTTAAATTACGAAGGAATAGACGGTTATTTTTCGAAGAACGGTATGAAAATATGATCCGCAATATTACATATTTCCCTGCATTAAAAGCAAAGCAACAAGATCCACACTAAAACGAATATTAGTTACCTATATCTGATTTTGTAAGCAAAATTTAGGATTGAATTGCCATTTTGTAAGTTAAATTACCGAGTATTTTAAATAGAAACAACGAGTATGTATTAAAACCGAATATTTTCGTCACATTTAAATCAAATTCTTAACACTTTGGCACAGTTTCTACTCTTTATCTCATTATTTTCAGTTCGATTAGTTTAATTCATTATATTGAAAGGAAGAATAACCTAATGTGTTACAAAAAATATACAGAAAAGAATTTTTATTAGTAAATGAGCTTTTATGTTTAAGCTATTGTTGAGACTGCTTTTAAAACATTATCTTTTGTGTTTGTAATCGTGTGTTGTAATTTTTCTTTGTAAAAATTTAAACTTTTTGATACCAATTACAATTATCGTCCTCAGTTAATGATAATAGCTGATAGTAGCGTCAAAAGTTATACCATTATAGGATATTATTTATAATGTTCAGGGTTCTATTAAATCTTTACTTGTCGTTTCAAACGAAATTATATGTGAAACAAAAAAAATATTTCGGAAAGCGAAAACTCCATAGAGCCTTATGATTTTGTAAAGCTATTTAGCCAAGCATTAAGTTGTTAATATCTCTGCGATGAGGAGAACAGATAACGAGATCTCAGAGAGAAGTGAGTGAGTTCAACAACTTCTAGCATGACCACAATATTTCACAGTATACGTAAGCACGATCCTACAAAAATTTGAACAAACGAGATCTGTAAAAAATTTACCAAAAATTACAAATGACGGAAAAAGTCTAAATGTGATGTTGCGCTTCCTAGAAAATCCAGTCGTTTCTACTGGTTCACTAGCTTGAAACCATGATGAAGATTACTATATACGGCATTTTAAAGAATAAGAAGAACCATCCGCACAAACATGCTACAGAATTAGTGGAATATGTATTGGATCAACGAATGGAATATTGTAAAAAAAATATTCAGTCGGCACACGCATCGCACGCACCCATACACACATACACACGCACGCACGCACGCACACGCGCGTATACACACACAGACACAGACACACACACACACACACACCACACACACACTCACTCACACACACACACACACACACACACACACACGGACACACGGACACACACGCACCCACGCAAGCACGCACGGACGCACACACTCACGCACACAAAACATACACACACACACACACACACTACACACACACACACAAACACACACAAACACGCACACACACACACGCCCACGCGTACACGCGTACACACGCACATACGCACACACGCACGCACGCGCGCACGCACGCGCACATGCACACACGTACGCACACGCGCACACACGCACGCACGCACACACACACACACACATATACATACACACACTTACACATACTTCCGACCACGCATACCCACACACCCACGCACTCACGCACACACACACGCACACATACATACACACACTTATACAAACTTGCGCCCACGCATACCCACACAGAACACACACACACACACACACACACACACACACACACACACACACCACACACACACACATATATATATATATATATATATATATATATATATATATATATATATATATATATATCACACACTTACACATACTTCCGCCCACGCATACCCACACACCCACGCACGCACGCATACACACACACACATACATACACACACTTATACAAACTTGCGCCCACACATAACCACACAGACACACACACACACACACACACACACACACACACACACACACACACACACACACACACACACACACAGACAGACACACACACACACACACACACACGCAACACCAAAACGCACACACACACACACACGCACACACGCACACACGACACACGCACACACGACACACGACACACGCACACACAGCACACACGCACACACGCACACGCACACACACACACACACCGCACACACGCACACACACCACACACACACACCCACGCACACTCACCCACACGCGCACCACCACAGCACGCACACACGCACACACGCACACATGCACACACTCACACACGCACACACGTACACACGCACAGACGCACACGCGCACGCACTCACGACTAATTCAAAGACAAAACAGACTTATTGGGAAATATACGGTGACCCTAATTTCATTTTATAAAAGCTTATGTACTCAATTAAATTTCTGAAATCGTTATTCCCAATCCCAATTCTGTTAGATGGTGACGAAAGTATGATTTTAAATTAAATAAATAGATATTCAATTACTGTTACTGTTGTCCAACGAATACCTTGTAGACATTATATCCTCATTTAGTGAACTTTTCGAGCAATTTCTTATGGTAAATGTATTCTTACATTTATTTATTTATGTTCCCCAAGTAATTCTGATTTTTTTATTGTTTAATGTTTAATGTAGTCTTAATATACTCCCAGCGCTTCTGCACTAGATTGACTCCAATCCCTTCTTTTTTTCATTAATTTGGTTTCAAACGCTACCCCAATGTCTGGCTGCAATCGGTTCTATACGATATGAAGTATGTGGAATAGTAACTCTTTTCTTACATTTTCAGACAACGGTGGGCATTCGATTTTATAGCATCCTGTCCTCATAACACTTACACATTGAGGTTTTCCAGAACTTTTAACATACGCTAATGATTTTTGAAAGTTATCTCTTATATACGTTTTTCTAAAAACTAGATTGTACATTTAAAATTCTTATACAAGCGTGTACACGACAAGATTTTGTCGTGTTTCTGTAGGCATGCCTACCTAAATACATGATTCATGTAAAACCTTTTAAAATTATTTCTTTACTTTTACCGTCCGTATGTAAAGGAATATTTTGCATTGCATCTTTTTTCCAGAATTTTATATGCTTCATAGACCTCTAGAGTTTTAAATAAATTATCAAAGGGTTTTTTAAGAATCTTTTGCTTTGGTTTATAATTCAGTTATCACGAGAAAACTATTAGTTAGACTGTTGTGTATTTATTTACATATCGAGGTTTGCTACATTCTTAAAAATTAACCTCCTCGTTATACTTAAAGCTGCCATCATAATGAAAATAGGAAGCAATAGTACTTGAAGACAAGTATTGCTAAGATTTCAAGTATAAAAATTTAGCTTTGCTGTATAATGCTTACAACGGTTATAATTATGGCCGATTTTAACTTTAATCAACGCGCTCTGGTAACAGCGAGCATACTTTTGAGTTTATTTCTTACTGCCTAAAATTAAAATATTTTCAAAACATGTCAAGTCTATAGTACAAAAGTGGTATTTGATTTCTGCGCTTCTTGAGCGTATAGAGTTGATTATGCTCATTGAAATCTTATTATTTTATTTAATTAGTGAATATTATTAGAAAGTCACATCATTATTATTTGATGTAGCTAGATTAATTCAGTTGAAGGAGTAAGCAATCGCTAATTTTGGAAGTGCTTTAGCGTTAACTGTAATGGAAAAGGCGTCTAGAATACGTCTACCATTCACCGCTGTTGAACCTTATGTCTGTTTATTGGGACCTCTACACATTTACAGTGAAAACTGATGAAGAGTATCAAATACTGCTTTATCGTTGTCTACGATCATCATCACCTGAGGCATTCCGTTCTGCACCACTACGAAGGGATACCCGTTCACAGTCTGTATGGCCTCACGACGACTTAGGTAATGTTTATTTTAAGTTAGTGAATTAGAAATGCGTACATATTTTTTATAAAAATTATTTTTAGAAGGTGTGTGATTATACTTATTTACTTAACGAAGGGGTAAGCATAAAACATTACGTTGTGGTCTCTAACACTGTTATGGTATATGCACACATGTAATACGGATTTAATAGTAGTGGTAAAGGTAAGGGTGTGCCCATTTAATGTTTAATTTTTTGTTCAAGAGTTGTATCCGTATAACATTTACATAATTTAAAAGTGTTTTGAAAGGTACCGAGTTGATTACGGCCTTACCTCTAACTTTACCCACATATATTTGCTTTGCTAATCTTGAGTTGTTCATTATTTCGATGGGATCAAACCAACTCCTTCATTATAAACTCATTCTTCATCTTATCTCTTCTCGTTTTACTGCATGCGTTGTTCAGGAATCTCATGCTCACGGCATTTATTTTACTTTCGTGCTTTTTTGACATACCCACGTCTCACTTCCATGCAGTGCTAGCGGGACAAACACGCCATTATATCTTGCTCGCTTCGCAGCTAGGCTCATGCTTTTCATTATCCAAACACTTTCCTTCCAGAATTGACCTGTCGTCCATCGAAATGTGGACATACTGTACAATAAGAATTCCATATATTAACCAAATGTTATTTCTGTGGTAGATATTCAATTCGTATTCCTGCCACTCACTAAAATAAAGGTAAAATCCATAGTCGGTTTTATAGGTTTATCAAACTATTACATTAATAGCAGGCTTATATTTATATTAAGATTCTTATCTTTAGTCGATGGTAAACAAAACATTTTAACAGTTTTTCCGAAATTAAAAAAATATTTATTTCTTTTAAACTATCTTAATATTTGTCATCTATAATCAAAATAAACAAAAAGTTGTATGGTGAATCTTAAGGCTTCATATTTTTATGATGCTGTACAACTTTTGTGTTTAACATTTTTTGTAACTCTCCTGAGTAGGTATTGACCAATCACATACTAAATAGGAACACGTTTAATAACCGATTACGGCCCAGTGGTTTCACTCTGAAACCACATTTTTTGTAGCCTTGATCACGCGGCCCAGTGGTTTCAAATTGAAACCTGAACTGCAGCCTGCTTAGTGGAGTACTTTAGTGGAACAATTCATCACTATCGGCAGCGTTGCCGAGCTTCTAATGACCAGGACAGCATTTTAGTTGACAAGGCGTTATTTTGTGTTACAGGATTATATACAGTGTATCTGGACAAAGAAAGGCAATACATTACTATTTTATAATACGTGGATTATCTCGTAGAATGTTACAAAAATATTTTAAAGTATTTACATATATGTATGACGTTCGTCAACAAAGCAAATTTCTGGTAGCTCGTCTGTAAGCGATGAGTCCTTCAGGATCGCGTTCAATCCACATTTCTACTTTGTGGATATAATCTTATTCGAACACAATCGGATTACATAAGTTTTATTCACTACTGTTAATATCAAAATAAAAGGAATTCTCTATACTAATAAAAATAAACTTAAAAAATTAATAATTAATGAAAAATAAAACAATTCTGTTGCACCCTCGGATCGGGACGCCACTGTCAATTTTCCAGACCGCCGGTATTGCCCTCTCTGGAGGATGCTGTAAAATATCGATTGGTAATTGGATGACTTTTGTTATCAGTGAAATTGTGAAAAATGTTAATTAGTCTACTAATGATCCGTCTGGTGTATTCAGATTTTAGTGAAGTGCTACCGGGATATATGTTCCGTTATATTAGGTAAGTATATTCAATAATATTCAATTTTGGTAATAAATGTGGGTGGTCGCCAACAATGGGTTTGTACAAATTTGAATTTGTAAAATTAGGGGATGTGTTAGTGGATGTAGTAAACAATCAGGAGTGTCTAGGTGGTTGATAGTAGAGCATAGAAAGTATTTTTGGGACAGTAAGGATATGAAACTGTGTATTCCGGGTCGAAACCTCCATTTACTTGTTGTAGGGATGTTGAGATAGTGTAGGGTTGATTGATTGACCCAGGTGTGACTATATGTTCGGGGCCTGAACCTCCGGTGAAATAGCCACTTCTGTATTATTTTAAACCTTCAAGTCAGTGCAGAATAGCCAACAATGTTAGTTCAAACTATAAAATTGGTTTAAATCGCTTTTCGATCTTGTGGTGAACTTTTCGCTTTTGTGGTGAAAAGATAGTTATATAACAGGTAGCAAAGGACGTACTATGTGAAAATACGGGGTAGTAGCTCCCGAAATTCACGTACTACATGCTTTAGACAATTTGCTATCCCGAACTCGGTGCTATAGTTGGAAGTATGAGAGGGGATTGACAGTGTCTGGTAACTGGTTTAGGATGAGGACTGGTAGTAACTTGGGTGGTGAGAGTAGAATAAAGAGGATGAAGGTGTTTTAACGTTGGTGGCTGGTCAGGTAGAGTTTTTATAAAATCAGTGTCGAGTAATTTATCTGGTCATGTGGGTAAGTGAATAAGTCAGGATGACTGCAGCAAGAAAAAAGGATAATCCGGTCAGGGACTAATTTGTAACACAGGTTATAATAAATATAGGGAATGTCTAGTGTATTTTGTATCAGGTCAGGTATAATTACAATATTAGTAAATACTAAGAGGTAAGGTAAAAGCAAAGTAATCTCACATAATAGCTGAGGAGCGGTTATATATAAGGAGAAGGCTGGAGTGGGGAAACGGAACAACAACTGATATCATTTTTAAACGATGATAATACAGTTGGGGAAACAATTTGGAAGTAAGGATTGATATGAATTATTTTTAGGAATGGAAAATTTTTAAGGATTCAAGCAGGATCATTACACACACCCTAACCTGGGGGACGAGATGGTGGACCAGTGGCTGGGGGATTCATGAATCCATACTCAAGAGCGATGGTCCTCTTCACCCTCATGAACTCGCCATTAAGGAGGCGAATCTTCACTCAGCGGCGATTCCTGACGAGCTGTCTTCCTCTACAGGGCACATTGGGTGTAGGATGTGATGAAAGTCGGTCAGGGATGCTCAACGTCATCCAGATGTTATCTGCTATAGCACTGGCAGTCTGAGTCGGTATTACCAACTCCAGAGCATCGAGGTCTTATACCATCTGCCGCAAAGGAGAAGGAGTACTTGGAGTAAAAGGAAGGCTATTGGCTCGTGTCAGGATTGTAGATAGTTCCCAATTAAACAATTGAGAGGAGGACTAGCGGGTAGAGGAATTTCAGTGTTCAAGTGTTGCAGTTGGTGCGCGTAAGTGTGGCTTAGAATTACAGTACGGACTTAATTCGATTGGGTTATAGGACAAGGAGGCAGGAGGCAGCTTTTCAGACCTGGTGTTTGATATGGGTGTGGTTGCCATGGACGGATTGTAAGGCGACTGCGTGGTTTATTTTTGGTCAGACGAGTTGGTGCCATTTTCAGAGACTGATGGTCTGGTTTGGGAATTTCGGTTATATACTCCTTATTGTCGGTGTCCCCTCTCCGAAGTCTGATTGTAGTGGCGGAAGATATCGTTTCCAGAGGGGGAAATTCTGCGTCAACGCTTTTGACGTCCTTGACATGGACTGGTCCTGTTATCCTTTTCGTGACGGGATCTCGAAGTTTGACGATTACAGGTGAGATCATTTTGATTATTTCATATGGGCCTATGAATTTGGGTGCTAATTTTGCAATGAAGTCGTTAATTTTGCTGGAAAGGAAATGAATGCGTTTATATACTAACTCACCAATTCGTGTACGATAAAAGCGACATGGGAGATCGTAACTTCGCTTCTGGGTATCGAAGAAGAGGGATAACCTGTCTCTGGTGAGCTGTCTCAAATCTTCGATCCTTTTCATATGGCAAGACTGCTCCTGGCTCGTTAGAGGTGGTGTATACAGGAAGGTATGGCGGTGAACGTGTGTCGCACCAGGGAGATCAAGCTCTCGACCGAAATTGAGGAGGATTGTACTACGGAGTTTATTGCAAAGGATATTTCGGGTAAGTGTCTGTCCCACTCTTTGTGATCCTTTCCGGTGGACTGGGCAATCATGGTACCTATTACTTTGTTGGCGCGCTCTACTGGGTTGGCTTGGGGAGTATAAGGATGTGTTAAACGGTGTGTAATGCCAAGTTCTTCTAGGGCCTCCTTAAATAATCGGCTGGTGTATTGGCAACCGTTGTCTGTGAGGAGTTTGTGCGGACATCCACAGCGATAAACTACTTGTTCCCGGAAAGCCTGGAGAATCGCAGGGCTAGTGGCGTGGTGAAGAGGTTTCAATTCTACCCATTTTGTCAGACAGTTCTGGAATACCAATGCGAACGTGTGTTCTGGCAAATGTCCTATTAGATCCCTGCGGATGATTTGCCAAGGATGTCCGGTTTTGAAGAAATAGTTTTCACCAGCTGGTTTCTGCGAAGAGGCTTTAAATTGACGGCAGGTGTTACATTTTTTATGTGTTTTGTAACATCTCCTTCTATTACAGGCCAATAGTAGCGTCTGTATATTCTGGAGAGTGTTCTGGCGATACCTAAGTGGCCGGCGGTGTTAGAGTCGTGACATTCCCTCAGGATGGCGGTTCTCTGAGTTTTCTGGATGCATATCTTCCAACTCCCATGTACGCCGGCTTCGATCTCTGGTGAGGAATCTGGTAATTTTTTGTACAGGAAGTTACTCTGTATTTTGTATAGGGGATAATCGGCTGAACTCTGCTGGACCTTCTGTAGAAGATTTTGTTACCAAAGACAGTATTGATTCTCCAGTGCTGTCTATTCAAGGGTGCCACTTTGTTCAGAGTTCCCTTCCGGTAGTCGATAGTAAAATCGTTTTACTGAAGTTCCAGAATCCAGCGGGACAAGCGTGAGGTGGATTTTTCAAGAGTTCGTAACCATTTTAAACTCCTGTGATCGGTGAGTACAACCAACTTGTAACCCTCCAGGTAACCTTTAAGTTTCAGGATGGCCCACACTACGGCCAGAGTAGTTGCGTTCAATGGATGTGAGTGCTCTACTTATGTAGGCGAGCACCTTTTCTTCTGGCCCTGGTCCAAGTGAGGACAGCTCCGTCAGCTGGGGTCATTTTGAGGAATAAATGTCTTCGTAAAATCTGGGCAGAGAAATGAGTGCCAGTTCGATTTGTTCGAAAGCCTCCTGTTGTTTTGAAGTCCAGAGGAATTTGTGACCTTTCTTCAAGATTGGGGTTGGCTGAGCTGGGCGAACTGGAAAATGCACTTCCGGTACCAAGAGGATATACCTAGAAATTGGCGTAGTTGGTTCGTGGTACGTGGTGGAGGGAATTGGGTAATGGCTTCTACTTTATGTCCCAGGTATTTCAAAGATGTCCTGCAGAACTGGCATTGATCTACTTGCAACTGCAGTCCATTTTCTCGAAGTCGCCGAAAAACTTCACGTAAGTTTTGTAAATGTTCGGTAACAGTTTTTCCTAACACAATAATGTCAACTGTGTAGACGAAGGCTTTGCCGGTCAGGTCTGGTCTAATGACGCTGTCCAGTAGACGTTGGAAGGTGGCTGACGCTGAATGCAATCCGAAGGGCAGTACTACTTGCTTTATACGATTTTCTACACTTAGCTCGGTGCTATAGCAGCCAAACACGTTGGATTTCAATGTACCTACGACTGGTTTAGTATAAGAACTGGTGGTAAATTGGGTACTGAGAGAGGAATAAAGGGGATGAAGGTGTTTTAAAGTTGGTGGATAGTCAGGCAGGGTTTTTAGAAAATCAGTGTCGACTAAGGTATCTGGTCATGTGAGTAAGTGAATAAGTCAGGATAATTGCAGTAAGGAAAAAGGAATATCCGGTCAGGGACTAATTTGTAACGCAGGTTATAATAATTATAGGGAATGTCTAATGTTCTTTGGATCAGGTCAGGTATAATTACAATGTCAATAAATACTAAGAGGTAAGGTAAAAGCAAAGCAATTCCATATAATGACTGAGGAGCGGTTATATACAGGTATGGAAAAATATTATTGTGGGTCTGACATATAACAAGCTAGAAAGAAACCCAATAAACATTATATTAGTGTGAGATAGACATAATTTTACCGATGTTGCCACTTGTACATATTTTCATGCAGGCACAAAATCTGAACTACTTAAGTCTCCTTCAATCTAGCTTCAACATTTCTAACGAAACTAAAGCAATTAAGATGACGTTGAAAAGTCGCGTGTTCTTTGAAACTATTAAGTAAATACTTTACACTTAAACATTAAATTAATGATAATACTTCAAACATCGAAGTTTATTGTAATAGCGAATTTATGACATGGTTCGATTATTACTCGTAAGATGAACCAAGAAGAAACTTGCGAGTGCTACAAACAAGAACATTAACATTTCCATTGGAAGTATAACTTAAGCTTAAGGTTTAACTTTAGCATTATAATTCTTATTGAAAAACCAACTATTTTGAATAATGAACAGAAGACACTTTTTTCAAAACTCTACTTTATAGGATTTTCGAATGACCTCCACCTTACGCAAGGCAGTAACCGAATCTGTGACAAAATTCAGTTCGGGTGTTTTCTTACATTTCTTGGGTGATGCTGTTTAAAGAGTCTGTAATTTTGACACGAAGTTCGTCCAAATTGTTAGCACGTTCATGCCTGTGCCCATAAATTTGCTGGGATTCGTATCCCCAAACAAAAAAGTCGTTCGGCGCCATATCAGGTGAGCGAGGTGGATATTTAATAGTACCTTTCCACTAATAATACGGTTGGGGAACGTAATTTCCAAAAATTTTTGAACTATTATTGCAGTATGAGCAGGACTGCCACGTTCTTGAGACCAAATGTCATCAAAATCTATATTCAGGCGTTGAACAGATGGAACTATCTGGTTTCTCAACAGTTCTAAATATTTGTCCGCATTCAAGTTTCCGTTGATAAAAAATGGACCAATTATAAAATTGGGGGTATTGTGTCCGGTACGGAATACTAATGTGTTAGTTTTCCCGAGAGTAACCAACAACGACAGACGAATTGTGATGGCCATGTAAGTTAAAAAAACACTCGTCGGTAAACAAAAATTTTCAATAAATCTTTCGTTTTCATTAGCCTGATTCATCATATCTTCTCAAAATTCCATACGTTTTTGATGATCTTCTGGAAACATTTGTTGTGTAGTTTGCAACTTATAGCAACGGTATTTATTCCTTTTCAAGATATTGCGAACTGTTCTTGGTTTAATATTCATTTCTTCAGCATTTTTTGTACTATTGCACGGGAAATTAGTTTCTGCTAAACTACACACTACAATTTCTTGGAGTTCGCGCTCTTCGTTTAAGTTACGACCAGGATACTCACCATCAATGCCACTGCATTTTCTACAATTATTTAAACATCCACATCTTTCAAATTTATAAACAGTACGCATAATCGTACTTTCTGATGGAATTGGCCTGTTTTCAAAGAAAAAAGTAACCCTGCCCACTGTTTCTTGTGCAGTGCTTCCTGAATAATACCACTTAATAATCTGTATTTTTTCTTCAGTGGAATACATGTGTATTGTGTCGGACTTGAAAAATCACTGATTTTCAATTCTCGTTGACAGTAGCAGTTAAATGTGTCATTTACACTAGCCTACTCAAAAGACGCATATATGGCATCAGCGCTTTTAGTTTGTTGTGTATTCTATCTCATTTAGCACGTGAACTGATTGTACTGTCTTTGTTTTATATATTATAAGTCAGACCCACGATAACATTTTTCCATACCTGTATATAGAGAGAAGGCTGGAGTGGGGAAACGGAACAACAACTGATATCATTTTTAAACGATGATAATACAGTTGAGGAACAAATTTGGAAATAAGGATTGATTTGTAGGAACGGAAAATTTGTAAGGATTCAAGTAGGATCATTACATATGTGTGTGGTTTCATACTGAAACCAGCGGGTATTTGTTTTGATATTTTTCCAATACTTTCTTTTTTTCTTTGTAAAGTGTTGACATGGCTGGTAGTCATTCTTGATTGCGATGTGGGAGAAATATAGCTCGAAATTTGAACTCTGAATTTTTATATGGACTGATTGATGAAATTCCAGGTAGTACCGAATCTGATGCTTTGGATACAGATAATGAATAGGAGTACGTGGATCCAGAAATGCGAGTTAGTGTAATGTGTGATCACAATGATGAAAGTGTATGAAATACAAGTATAAAATGGCCTGAATCTAATGATATTGGTTATAATAATCAAGGAGATCAGCACAATAATGATAATAGTAATGGTGATGTACAGAACAATGATGGGTATCGGCATACTAATAGTAATCACTATGTACGAACAAGGTAAGATGCGTTATGGGTGCAGGAGATACTTTCACATGCAAATCAGACATTTTCAGAGGAATCTGGGTCGAATATTCCTTTCGAGAAAGTAAGTCCGATTGAAATACTTAGTTGTTTATTTACTGATGAACTTATAGAGAACATAGTCTGTCAGGCAAATTTGTATTCTACGCAGAAACTCAGTAGATCCATCAATTTCAAAGCAACTAATATGGAGAAAATAGAAAAGTGTTTTGCCGTTAATCTGCTGATGGACCATCATATAGGGGTTATTGGTCTTCATACCCAGTTTTTTGAGACTCGTATATTTCTTCAGTTATGTCCCGGAATAGATTTTCATGGTTTCTGGGGCATATACACTTGAATGATAATAACAAACAGCATAAGAAACGGGACGAACACTTCGACAAATTGCACAAGGTTCGTCCTTTGTTGGAAAGTTTGAGTAAAGCATATAAGCAGTTCCACAAACTACTTAGAAGCAAGCAGTGGACGAATCCATGATACAATTCAAGTTTGAAACAATACATGCCCCAAAAACCCATAAAGCTCGGGTGCAAAATTTTGATACGTGCAAATAAAAATGGGCATATTTGAAAATTGAAATATATACAGGGAAAATTGGACAAAATACAGAAAGAAATTTAGGTTCCTGAGTAGTTAAAACTCTAACTGAAGAGCTGATTGAAAAATGTAACCAAGTGTACTTTGACAATTATTTTACGTTAGAGTAGGATTTCCAAAAGACTTCGAGGACGACAAAAGAATGTCACGTGGAGAATTCCAATATGCAATAAGAAAGGTATTGTTGCCATGGTATGGAAGGATAAAAATAGAATTAACTTTCTTTCCAACTTCCACGTTGAAGACATTTCTACGGCACGGAATAATGAAGATGGTTCCAAAGTTGAAATTACATGTGGAGCAATTGTCAAAAACTGTAATGCTAACATAGGCTTCGTTGACAAAGCTGACATGTTAAAATCAATCTATGAGATTGACAGAAAAAGTAAAAAGTGGTGGTAAAAGATATTTTGGCACTTCTTGGAGGCCATAATTGTAAATGCCTTTATCATCTACAAAGAAAAACATTAGGAAAATAAAACCCTTAAAGACTTTCGATTGTCTGTAACTGCTGAGCTAAAAGGGACTCAACTCGTAATGGAAGAGGACGTCAGAAACAACAGAACAGGTCCAAACCCTACGTTGCTCTAGAGATAAGAAGTGACAAACCATCTCATTTTGCACTACAGCTAAAGAACCTCATCGCACAAGATTCTTCTGCAAAACATGCAATGTGGGCCTTTGTTTATCAAAACCCAAGAAATGTTTTGTAAAATGCCATAAGTGACTGTAAAACCATACATACGCAGTGGTTTCAGTTTGAAACCACATATAAAATGTAAACATGTAAAACATATTTCCATGTATGCTTAATATTTCTGGTTTCTAATTTTTTAATTGTTAATTGTTTTTAAATTTTCATTTCATGGGCCTCAAAGGGTTAAGAAAATAAAAATTTAAAACCATGCAAATGTTTGTTTCGTTAACTTAAAATTGATTCATTCTTCGGTTTTACACATACCATTTTCACGTATACTTCTTATCCTACAGAAACGTCATGTACGTAATGTTAGAATATTAATTCGACTTTTTGACAAAATTATGTAATTTATTACAGATAAATCCTCATTTTGGCATTAACTCACTTAAGGTTTTGATGTAGGGAATACTAATGGTAAAGAGGACATTTTCCAGTTTAAGAAATATTACACCTGATATGTTTTAATATAAAGTGTAAGTTTAGTTTAAAAAGAAAACTAAAAGTGCCGATTTCCAATATGTCTGCAACTTTATTTTTCTAAAACAAATAGAAGAATCCATTAATTTTTCAATTCGTGTTTGTGTTTCAGTAGTACTAGCTGGGTTTCGTAACATTGGATTATTCTACACAATTGACTTTAAATTGAAGTAATGAATTTAAAATTTCTGTTATATTTTAGAGTAATAAACATGTTTCAAATTATGGTACATTTTCAACATCGACGTTGTATGAATTTGTATGAATGATCAAAACTGGAATGTACATATCTATATAAATAGGTATCCCGGAAGGTAATAAAAACCTATATGGAAATGTAAACTTTCACGTCTTTCACCATTATTACACATATCTAAAATACTTAGCTTTTTGGGTTTTTACATGGTGTATTTGCGTATTTAAGTTATACAATCTAAACGTTTCATAACACTTACAGTTATCTAATAATGATCAAAACCTAGTTTACTTATTGTAAAATTTAAAAAGCGAACACAGAATTACTTTTCTGTGTTCGCTTTTTAAATTTCCATAAGCTTTTATTTAACATAATTTCTAAATAATGCATACGAAGCATTTAATAAACTCCAGTTGATGTTGGAAGATTGAATCTCCGACAGCTGTCATATCAGATTTAAAAAAATCAAGTTAATAACAAAAATGTAAATAATAAATAGAAAAGTTAAAAGAAAATGGAGAAAAAGAATTATCACATTTCAATCTAAAGAATAAGCGTAGCTCTACAAAAGGGATCTTGTATACTTCGCTTCTTTCCAATGAATACTTTATATTCTTAAACTTCTACAGTTTTAATGATGAAAAGTGAGCCCTTTGTATTTTGTATAGGTAGATTATTCATAAAGGAAATGACGTCATAAAAACCGGAAATAGGGCGCACACTCTTCATTGCGTTTCCTTCATCCTCATTACAATTAACCGTAGAACAACATACATGTACGGAAGACACTTACGTAGAAGATAAAATATTATTACCGTTTCTGAGTATATGACAAGAACATACAAGGAAATTTATTTGTTTCTACATTGCAACGTAAAGCTGTATTAATTAAAATACTTATCTTTTTGGTATTAATTCGTGTATTTTCTGTTCAGATTTTATATGAACTGCAATGTGACGATAACAATTACAGTTATCTTCCTCAGTAAATCCTAATAGGTTTTAGAGTGGAGACGTCAAAATGAATTTATAAAATATGAAAACGCACATAGTGTGATCAACATGTAAGGCCAACTATGGTATCTACTTGTATTTAGTAAAGAACTCCTAAA
Source organism: Vesta saturnalis (assembly GCA_036346205.1). NCBI lineage: Eukaryota > Metazoa > Arthropoda > Insecta > Coleoptera > Lampyridae > Vesta > Vesta saturnalis. The sequence continues at coordinate 2,078,190 of JARFJB010001033.1, read as the reverse complement.
ATTAATATCGAAGGTGACAAACTGGAACATTCTCTAATGAACGATGGTTAACAATGAAAAATATCATAATCAAAGTACAAACTGATTGAAATTTTAACAAGTTATGATTTGCGGCAGTAGGACGATACCGTTGGTAAGGAATACTACATCGTCCGGGGCACTGCTTGGCCAGTAACCGGTCTGCTCGCTATGGTATTACTCAAGAGAACAATACAATCGCCTTGGATCAACCTGGCTACAAGGGGAAGTCAAGATCGAAACAGACAGGCCCCGTTTCTGACGACTGTGTAAGGAATGAGTATGGTAAAGAATTTGAAATAGCGAATGTAATGTACCAAAGACAACTTCATATTCTGTGCGTACCGGAGACAAAGCGCAAAGGAAATGATGCTATGAAGATGGAGGATGGCACAAAAGGGGTGATCGTAAGTGAAAGAGCGAAAAGATGTGTTAAACAGCACGAAATAGTATCTTCCCGGGTAATATGAGTTAGAATGAAAGTGGAGTTTCGAAGAATTTTTCTTATTGCACCGGTGAATGGAGAAAGAGACTAGGAGCGTGAGAACTCCTGGAATGAAACAAAGAACGTATTGAACGTATGTAAGTCAAATGAAAGAGTGATGATAATGGGGGATATGAATGGATGGGTAGGTGTACAGAGAGAGCATACTGAACGCGTTCTAGGAAAGTTAGAAAATCAAAGAGTCAATGAGAATGGTGAACGCCTGGTGAACATCTGTGTGGAGAGAAGCCTGTTTGTATCAAATACGTGGTTTAAACATAAAAATGTGCATATGTATACATGGAAAAGAGGTGAATCTAAAAGTATGATAGATTTGATAGTGTATGATGAACAGCTTAGAAACCTGGTGAAAGACACAAATTCAATGCGCGGATCGGAGTGTGGATTGGACCATTTTTTGGTTACATAGAGAGTGTGTTTAGGGCAAAAGTGGATCTGGAGAAGGAAAGTAAACGTCCAGAATTAGGGAAGACAAACTAGTGGATAATGGTGTCAGAATGAAATACGCAGATGATGTGAGTGAAGGGTTGAACGTAAATTAAGCAGTGTGGAACGAACAAATAAAAGACACTGACGTTGAAAGTACATGGATAAGCTTGAAAAACTGTATTGTCAATTGTGCTATGCGGATATGTGGAAGGGTGACTGTAGATAGACAGAAAAAATGTGCTTGGTGGAATGAGTCGGTAAAAAAGGCAGTGTGTAAGAAAAAAGATGCGTGCATGGCAATGATTGCTACAAAAAGTGAGATTTAGAGAAAGCGATTGTATGAGGTGTATAGATTAAGAAACAAAGAAGCGAAGGAGGCAGTGAGAATAAGTAAAGAAGAAGTGATGGCTGTGGAAGGATTTTGAGGTAAACAAAAAACTCTTCCGGAAATTGGTCAAAAATACAAAATGTGGGCCAAAACAGAACGCTGCAGGAGTGATGAATACCAGCAACGAAACAGTGTGGGACGACTGTGAAGTGAGGAAATGCTGGCAAGAATATTTCGGAAAGCTGTACAGTGGTGTGGAAAATAAGACTGCAGGGTTAAATAAGGTGAGTGTAGAAGGAATGGTGAACGAAACTGAGGATATTGAGATATTGAATAAATGAGGTAGAGAAAACGGTAGGAAGGTTGAAAAACGGCAGGGGAGCAGGCGTAGATTAAATCACTGCTAAAATGCTACACTATGGGGTGCAAATCTTATGCGAAGATTGTGTCAATTATTCAATGTATGGCTTACGTGTGGAAAAATGCCGATGAATTGAAAGAGCGCGATCATTGTACCACTGTATAAGGGTAAGGGGAACAAGAGTGATTGCAAGAACTACAGAGGACTAAATTTGCTCAGCGTGCCTGGTAAAGTATTTGGAAGAATTCTGATTGATAGAGTAAGAGAAACTACAAGAACTAAGATTTGGGATGTGCAGGGTAGCTTCATGCCAGGGAGTGGATGTGTCAATCAGATGGTTACTGTCCAGCAGGTGATCGAAAATTGTTTAAGGGTAAAAAGGAAGCAGTACTGTACGTTTGTAGATCTGGAGAAGGCATACGACAGAGTGAATAGGGAGAAGCTCTGGAAATATTAAATGAATATGGCGTAAATAAAGGTCTAATAAATAAAATAAGGGCAGTATACAACGGTAGTCGGGCATGTGTTAGTGTGAGAGGAGGTGTGAGTGAATGCTTTAATATTCAGCAAGGAGTGCGACAAGGCTGTGTGATGTCAACGTGGTTGTTCAGTGTATACATGGATAAGTGTGTTATATAAGCATGTGCCGATACAAATGGTGTAATGGTTGTTGACCTAAATGTACGACTTCTGATGTTTGCAGATGACACAGTCTTATTAAGTGACAGTGCGGATGAGCTACAAACCGCTCTGAGGAAGTTTGATACAGTCTGTAAGAGCATGGACCTAAAGGTAAACGTGAACAAAACTAAGATTGTTGTGTTAAATTGGGAAGGTGGAAAGGAGAGTGGAGTATTTACCCTGCAAGATGAAATTGTGGACCAAGTGGACTAACTGGTATATCTGGGTTGAATGTTTACTGCAAATGGTACAATGGAGGGCGAGATTGGCGAAGGGTCAATGCAGAAAGGAAAGTGATTGGAAGTACATATGAGGACGATAATGACAAAAGAAAGCATAAGCCTAGCTGCGAATCTATAATGGCGTGTTTGTTCCGTCAGTACTGTATGGAAGTGGGACATGGGTATGTCAAAAAAAGCACGAAATAAAAATAAATGCCGTGGCTTTGAGATTCCTGAGAAGTGCATGTGGTAAAACGAGAAGGGACAAGATAAGGAATGAATGCATAATGACGGAGTGTGGCCAAGGAAAAACGATGATAGATAGATATAAAAGTAGTACATTACGTTGGTTTAGTCACATTGAGAGAATGAACAACGCAAGATTAACGAAGCAAATATATGTGGGTGGGGTTATATGAAAGGCCGGGTCTGGTAGGCCGCGTAAAACTTGACTAAATGCAGTAGAATGTATGAGAAAGGAAAAAAAAGATAAGGATTTTTAAAAATAAAAGAGACAATGTATGAACCTTGCGGAAGCTAGGGAGGTATGCGGAGATAGCAAAGCATGGAGAAAGATTGTGAATGAAAAATAAATAAGAGGCAGAAATTTTTTTGCCTACCTCTTAAGGGAATGGCGTGAAGGTTAATTTAAGTTAACTCATTAGCGCCTGGTGGACCCATATGGACCCACTTACCCTTTCCCTAATTTTTAAACTGAAGCGCAGACGCGATTATTCGGCGCAAATCTTGTCAGTATGGTTTTAGACGTGTTAGAGAGTTAACTAAAGCCGTTTTTGTGCGCATTTTGACCTTTAGTTAACCGTCGTAGGTGTTTTCTTTTAGTGAGTTTGTGCAATGGACAAAAATAACGACATAAAATTGGTGTAAGTAGTTTTTAGTACATTCTAAAAATTATTGCCTAAGTATTGGTAAAAGTTATTTAAAAGTACATATTTTTAATACCTTATCTTCAAAATTATTTTAAGATTTAACTTTTGATTATATTAGTGTGTAAACGTCACTGGTCCCATATGGGACCGCTAGGGGTTTTCCTGAAAAAAATGCTAATTGTTTTTTTTTTTATTTTAGGGGTGTCACGCTTCACGAAGCGCTAGATATTGCGTACGCTTCGGATAATGAAGACGAAGTGACAAATTTCTTTATAAAGCCCTTTAATGGACGGAGACTCCGCAGATGAAGATGAGGGTGGGTTTGCGGACAACCTTAGTTAACGTCTACTCCAAGCAGGTGTCGAAATTCGGCCATGACAATGAACCATGATCTTCTGGATTCACAAATGAAATACATAGTTCCTCCCAACAGACTATTGGCAATGAGAACAACCTATCCAATTTCAACCTAGAAAAAGAGGAACATTTATTTGAATTCTATGAAAATGCTGATTTGGAGTTTTCATATCCCCCATTTTCAGATGCCAATTATTCATACTACAGTGAAATGGATCTAGTGGAATTATTTGAATGTTTTTTTTCGGACGAATTGCTACTAAATATTATAAAGGAAACCACCAAATATGCTCTATTTATAAATTGTCCGAATCCTTCATTTTCTTTAGATGAAATGCGAGTATTTTTGGAAATATTATTGTTGTCGGGGTACAATGAACTACCCTATAAACGCAGTTATTGGGCATCTTTTTCGGATATGAGCAATAATATGGTGGTTGAAGCAATAAGACGTGACCGGTTTCTTCAGATATGCCGACTTATTCATTTTGCCGACAACAACGTCATAGATAAAGCAGACAAAATGTATAAATTAAGATCTTTGACGGATTATTTAAAAGAAAAGTTTTTGCTCCATCTTGTACCTGAAAGAAATTTGTGCTATGATGAGTCAATGATAAGACATTACGGCAAACACGGCAGTAAACAATACAAATAAGTATACCAGGGAAAAAATCCTAGAGCAAATATACAGTATGAACAAATACTCGGAAAATGTGCAGCCCCTCTAGTACAAATGATCAACGATTTGGATGAAAATAAAAGGAACCTAAGGTATAATTTCTTTTTCGACAATCTTCTTACGGGGACTAATCTTTTCAAATCGTTAAAAATAAACGGATATGGGGCAACGGGAACAATCCGTGAAAACCGTATTCCAAAGCAGTGTCCGTTACAGTCCGAAGCACAAATTTTAAAACAAAAAAGGCACTTATTCATCTAGTCTGGAAGCAAAAAGTGGTATACGGTTTATAAGATAGAAGGACAATAATGCAGTTACTATTGCCAGCACATCCTTTGGTGTGGCACAGCTACGAGATGTGGATAGATACTCTAGACAAGACAAGGAAATAAAGTCAGTCCCAAGGCCATATGCATTTTCTGAGTACAACAAAAACATGGGAGGCTCCGATCTTGTGGATCAAAATAAATCAAAGTAAGTATAAGAATAATAATTATTTTTATACACATTTGCTATTCTTGTATTATTTCAGTTATAGTGTTGGAATCCGGGGATAGAAGTGGTATTGGCCAATATTTACCTATTTTCTGGAGGCTGCTGTGCAAAATGCTTGGATTATCTATCGAAAAACGGGTCGACATATAAGCCAACTAGAATTTCGACGAGCTATTGTACAAGTAAATATAAAGTGATTTTATAATTTTAATTATTGGTTTTTAATTATGTACGATTTTAGTCATATCTGATCAGATATAAGAATCCTCCAAGCCAAGGGGGCAGGCCACCTACTCCGGGAGGTGAAAGATTTCGCGTAGCTGCTAATATAAGACAAGACAGGCATGATCATTAGGTAATTCCAGTGCCGCAACGGAAAAGAAAGCGGTGTGCTGCAGCAAATTGCTCTGGGAAAGGCAGGACGATGTGTTATAAATATCAAGTTGGTCTTTGTATTTCCTGCTTTAAGGGGTTTTATACCACATAGATGTAAATTTTGTCATTACACTGCTGTTTTATAATATAAACATTAAAAAAAAAATTATATGTATTTTATTTGTAAATCAATTTTATTAGGAGCGCGCCTGGCGGGCCTATATGGACCCATCACTTTTCTTGCAAATTCCATATAACTTTTTTTTAATAATTTTTTTGGTACATTTTAAGGCAAACTAAACCCGTAAAATCCACTGAAATCGTCAAAAACTAAAATTAAAAAAATTCCGGCGTTAATGGGTTAAGTTAAGTTATGATTTAAAGTTTTAGAATTTTATAAAATTTTTGATTATTAGCCTTGATTCGGTAGAAGGTGGTCTGATTTGCCAACTTCAAGCAAGTTGAACAATATTTAATTTATTAAAGATCTGGCCATTAATTACTAAAATAAGATTAGATTCCATAGTTGGCTCTTATTTACGTTTTCATATTTCATGAATTTATTTTGGCAGCTCAATTAATTCTGAAAGCTGTTAATATTTACTGAGGTTTATTATCGAGAGGTCTAAATTTATATAAAAGATATACAAAACACACTTGTAGTACCTGAAATATAAATGTTTTAGTTATGTGTGATAATTGTGAAATTTGTAGAGTTGTTACAGTATTATAATGTTTGCATACTTATGTTTAGGTTTCCTAATGGAAAATTAGTACATCATTAAATGTAAAAAAAAACAATCACAACTGACTCAGTTTAAAGCTAAACAAAAATTTGTAAACGCAGAAAGCGTGTATTAATTCGAAATCAAATTGAAATCGGAATGTTCAGGGATATCTACATTAAAACTCAATTGACCCACTACCAATAATTTTTCACACAATGATCAGGATCATCCTTCTGTTTGAAGTTTTCAGATATTACTGCGTTAAGTAAGAGCTGCATTTCGGTCAATAAGGGCAACATCCTGAAACCGCAAACTATTACGATTATCCATCATAATTAAGATACTGTTCTTTTGGGTGTGTAATCGTGTATTATTGTTATTTTTTTATAAATTTAAACGTTTCGATTACAATTACAGTTTCTTCAGTAAATAAATATATGAAATTTGAAAGCGGAGATATATGCAAGGGAACGTATATGAAAAACGAACTACACAATCGAATTTTAGTTTAGTAAAGGTTATCCAGGTTGAAAGCTAACAATGAAAAATGTCACATTCAAAAACACCCTTTACGGAGGTAGGCTAACCATGAAATACTGTAACTGTATAATACAATTACACTATTTTTTACTCAAAAGATAAGTTTGTTAAATGATAAACGTAGTGCGTGTTTCTAAAACAGCTTCCTAATGACTGTATTACATTATAGATTAATTAGTTACAGTTATATTACCAACTTCAAAACTTAGACTGGTCCAGGATACGTTATCTGAAGAGGAAACGGTCTAATAAAGTCGGAATGGAACAGAAAATTTTTTAGATTAGCGTTCAAGAGGGAGTTTAAATACTTTATACCATACTGTGAAGGTTCAGCTCAAAAATCATTGCAAAGAATACCAAATTTGCAATTTATCTGTACCCAACTTCCACCAATACACAAATTAAACTCACTTGTAAATTGTTTTGATTTCTTTTTCAATATAAACATACTTAATACATTACTACTCACGGTTCTCTTAACTCCTGAAGCGGAATACCGATGTCGGTCTATGAGTTTCAGGGGTTAGTATCGATTTTCTCGAGTATCACCCAAAGAAAGAATAGTCTTTCTGGTATTTGGGGTGATACTGAACGTCTACGGCTTCTAAGCGGAGTTCCAGGTAACCTCAGTGGAAGATACATTGAGAGTTCAAGTGGCGGTTGAGTATGTCTCTACACAACACTTTCATGGGCGGAAGCTGCTTCGGGAAAAGACGAAAGTCACATTTTGCCTCCTTAGAAACATGGGTCTTTCGTCAATAATGATTAATAAACGATTTTAATTAATACGAGCTCCCATTAACTAAATGAGGTTTATACGGTCAAAATCTAAAAAGGACGGTTGTTGAGTAGCGGTCTATTAACCATAGGTACTAACTTTAATCTAATTTTCTCTCAAAACTGGTATTTGAGCAAGTATTTACTAAAATAAAGATTAATTAGCCAATTAAATTATTATTTTTCTTCGTAATACACACAAGTTGTTAAACATTCTAGCAGTAAAAGAATCAACGCAATAAAATGATGGAATACTGGTGCAACCTATTCTTATATTGGTACAGGGATGTCGGGAAAATCCGAAGACTCTGATAATATCTATACGGTACAGTTATTCCTTGTCTCAGAATAGAAAGATTAGTATAACAAAATTACTACCTCCTACATACAAAGAAATAACTGTTTAAATAGCTACTAATTACGGATAATCCTCTCCACTTAGAATAAATTGCATGTTCGTTATACAAGCTATTTTTATGTATTTTAAGAATTAACCTCACTAATCACGGTTAATCGTATCTCGTATAACATCAGTGGCAAATTTTGTACAGGAGCTGTATTCACAGGATTAACGTGTCTAACGTGACTTCTGACCTTAACTATGTGAAACTATTTATAAAGGGCATTATTACTTTTATTTCATAGCAATACATTATAAATAAATAAACCATTAGTTACCGTAACTATAATCATGTTCATAACTCCCTAGAGAGTTATAGCAGGGAATTAGAGATCTATAATTCCCTTTAATGTATTTTGACAAATATTTGCAGGCTTGTCAGTTGATATATCCATGGTAACAATGCCTACTTAATTTTTAAACGTTCGTTTAATTTTAATCACCAAGAAAATATGAAATAAAATTATTTATCTATGACGATGAAGTTATGTATCTTAAAAACCACGGGCAACTTACAATCCATCGGGACTAACGTTCCTCGAGATTGCAATCCGTTGTCCTCGGTAATTAACACCCACATCACTCCCTTGATATAAAAATAACTATTACACCTCTACATATAAAAAAACAAACTATCAGTACAAGTTACAACCCTATATTTCAAACTAAATCGTATTGTTTATTAATACATCACGCGGGTTACTCAATTTGGTTAGCAGTTTACTTTAATTGTCGTTCACATTATGACTTTATTTTTAAAATTGGGTTAATTTAATTAACTAAAATGGGCATTTCCGAAATGTATTTTGTATTGCTTTACGATACCAATAATCACGATGATTAAAGCGATACGTGTAATTGGCAAAAATATCTTAGCTACTGTTTGTATAATGGAACTTTTAATATACAGAACCATTTTGATAGATTTAATACGCAATTAATTTAGATTACTTATTTTACTCTAATTTATCAAACGTGGTTTTACTTGGTGTACACGAATAATAAGTTTCAAATTTTAAATACCATAGTAATGTTTTCAATGTACATAAAATCACTTAATTTTAAGTAGCAGCGGTCTTTACATCAATCAATGCCAATTAAACCGAATTTCTAAGTTAATATAATTGCTATACCCAGTTACTACATTACAATTTTACTCTGCATCAATTAAATAATTTGATTCTATGTTTCAATATAAAACGTTTGTAAATTTCTATTATACGACGGGTTCAATAGATCGAGATTTATTCAATTTATTTAATGTTAATCACAGGCTACTCTGGCGACAAAAGAATCGCATCCGTACAGGTTACAGCTGGCACTTAGAGAACGTCAGCTTTATACCCAGCAGTGGAATATTCATTTTATCGACCGGCCACAGAATGAATGCAAGTGCAAATACTACTAAGATACTTCTGTGTGAACAATCTATCAACAAGTGCAAGCTAAACATCGATGCAGATGTAATGAGTAACCCATTCAATGCGTAAAGGATGTAATAACGTCCGCATCACGCCAACCTTCATCCGATATCGACATATTACCGCGATCCATGTTGAATAAGAAGCAGATCATGAACGTTACATCTAAACATCTGAGTTTTGTATGGTATTCGAAATTACAGAATATGGGATAATGCAGCAGAACATACAAAATAATGTGCTATGAAAGTTTTTGAAAATGGTATGATTGCTTTAGGTCGCAACACACAATTATATATACAATTATCAATTTGTTAATATATGAACCTACAATGATGGAAAGCTTAACTACAATTTAGGTCTGATACACCAGCAAGCACAAAATATAAAACACCAAATAAAGTTAATGATTTAAAAGTCATCTACATAGACCACCTGGATTTTTTGACAAATTGTATCATAAAATCAAAAGTAATCTGCAAAGAGCTAAGCAAGACCAAACACTACACAAAACAAAAATAATCCCCTTATCTCAAGACAAAGCACAACAAGTATCAAGTCACCACAGACCTCCAGTAAAAAAAGCAGAACATGTTACCAGTTCAACCCAAAATGACTGTATCACTAACAGCTACTCACAGACGACCTGTAGGGAAAACCATAAATCAATAAATAACAATGCATCAGATAATCAGAATTCAAAAAGAAGCAGTATTTAAGGAATCCGACCCATATAAAAAATGAAGAAATAAGAAAATAGCTGTACAAAAATACGTAAAAAACCCTCCATGGTAGAAAACAGTCACATTCACAAACCATCAGCAGTACAAATATCGTAATAATAACTTAACTTAACCTTCACGCCATTCCCTTGCGGGGTAGGCAAAACAATCCCTCTTATTTATTTTTTATTCACAATCTTTCTCCATGCTTTCCTATCTCCGCATACCTCCCTAGATTTCGCAAGGTTCATACATTGTCTCTGACATGCCCTTTTATTTTTAAAATTTCTTATCTTTCTCTCCTTTAACATACATTCTACTACATTCAGCCATTTTTTACGCGGCCAACCACACTCTGTCTTTTCTCTAACCTCACCCACATACATCTGCTTCGTTAATCTTGCGTTGTTCATTCTCTCAATGTGAATACCGCGGAATTGGACCGATCTGGGAAAAGTCACTTTATTTTTATGAGTGTAGCTGAACACTTGGTGTGAATAGAAATCAGAAATTGTTCCCTATTACAAAAAACGGGATCATTGCTGCACATAATACTTTTATACTATTTATAAAGAAAGGAAACACAACGCATACAAGAAGATAATTCTTAAAGAAACCATTGGTTACACCGGGAAGTTTACAATATTCTCATTACATGTAACTGAAGCTCGTAACGATTCTTAAAAACACCATCGTGGCCAGCGCTGACCGTTGATGCTTCTTATGCTACTGGTACCTATCAACAAAGAGACCATTTGTTTCCACGGAAACGATATTCCTTTTGCAAAGTTGGATCCCTATCGTAATTTGGAGCATTAATAATGAAACCGGTGCACAAGTTCAGTGCTTTGTTAGCACCTTTAGTGTTCTCTAGATTGCACCCGCCAACGGCCGCTTTTGAGAATTCGGCATACCCTTACGCATTACTGATTTTCTACCTTTATTGGAACCACTGTTGTAGTGCTTTGTTGGTGCCGTTTAGTGCTTGTTAGCCTGTATCAAGCCGAGCGGACATTTAAAAGAAAACAACCATACTATTTTGCAGTGCTGGCGTCCTGTCTCTATTGAAAGCACAGATAGACAATGCTAACGACGGGACAACTACATTTTTAGTACTTTGTTGATGCGTTTTAGTGCGTTATAGATTGTATATACACGGGACGTTGCAATTCTAGCTTCTAATCCCCACTAACGACAATATATGTGCACATAGCACTTAGTTAATGTGTTTAATGATAATGATAGATTTATAAATAAATTTATTTTAAACGTTTCAACTGATTGAAATAGAGTAATAAAGTGAACTACTATTTTAGACTAGTGAGTAATCAATTTTTATTTATACCACATAAAGATTGTGTAATTTTTAATTTAATTTAATTCCAAGCTTTCTATAACATAAAGTTTACGTAAAACCCATTTACGTTATACGTTAAGAATTGTTTATCCCTGTTTTGGATATGTAAAAAAAGAAAAATGTTTAGTAACATTACTCAAACATAACATTCATGATTTAAAATAAGTTTGTAATTTACGTAGAGTACCTAAATTGCATCTTATTATACGATAAAAAAAAGTCTTATTCGGCTAATTGGAATTTCACCATTTTATGAAAATTATGAATAAGAATTGACTTCTTTTAACCATTATTGTTGAAAATAGATAATAGCAATAACTTTAAATGCATTACCCCCCCGCTTCCAGACTAGAAATCCGAACAAATATTTAACCAAACAAACAAAAATTTTTGGACGTCTGCTCTAAAGTTAAATTATCCACATTAAATAATCCTTCCAAATACATCATGTTACATAAATTTACCTAGAGTACTAGAAATAACCTTTAAACTGGCTATCGGCAAAGGCTTTGAAATAAAAATGGCATTTTAGAGAAAAGTCTTTCTTTTAGATTTCATTTAAAATAAACTTGAGTAAGTTATCCACGCTGAGTGAAACGTCGCGAATGTGCAACATTAAAGGCGTAATTACTGCCGAATGCTTTAATTAAACCTATAGCGAGCAGTAACGTTTATATCTCTACTTAATTGTTTTTAATGTGTGTCTATAAAAGTCAAACATAGGATTAACCAGAATCTAGAAACACTATCAATAGAAAAAAAATACGAACAGATCTTAAAATGGCTATAATCACATACTAAACAGAAGTGTGCTGTAAAAAATAAGTAACAATTTTGTATTTAACTAAAGAATCATTACTAATAAATCTTTTCTTATACCTATGCGTTAATCTAGACATTCAAATCTGAAAATTTAACAATTATAAACAATCAAGGGAAACTTTTAATTAGCTCTCATAACAATAGCTCCAAAACTTTCCATCCCTGTACATGAATTAACTTATAAACACAAAAATTGTTTTGGTACTCGTTAACCGTTCACTTTACAAAACCACAATCTGACCTTTTATTAAATGAAAATTGACTTCAAACTTTGTTAACAGATAGTTTGCAGAATATTATTCCTGCTTTAGTAGATTAAACAATGGAACCAAATTACAAAAGTTTATTTTGACATCTTAAATAGTTCTTAAACATATTAAGATTTACTGAGGACAATAACTGAAATTGTTATCGAAACGTATAAATGTGTATGAAGACAAATCAAAAATACACGATTTAATACCTAAAAGATAAGTATTTTAAATATATTTGCTCATTAAATATTTATGAAACGAGCGCTGATGATGGTAGCTTAGATACTATAGAACGTGTTAGGTAATAACTTTATTTGCGCGTTACGTTTGTGAATTTTGTTTGTTACCAGCACAATTTGACCTATATGAAGATTGCCTTATTCGCCTTTACGTAACTAGTGAATGGTAAAATTCACGCTCTCATTAGCTTATTTTTAAGGTATATTTTCTTGTCAGAGAGTGTTTATATCATATGTTAATTTAATTTTCTTTATGTATATATATATATATATATATATATATATATATATATATATATATATATATATATATATATATATATATATCTAAATACCTACTCATTTTGTTTTAAAGTAATTTCTTTGATTTTTGATGAAGCCGACTTCGAAGTCATGTACCTATCTTACAAATTAGTGTTAGGGGTATTTGAGCAGTCTAATTATGCCGCACACCGCTAGAAATATTTTTAAGACCCGTCTTTAAAAAACACTCTTTAACAAAACAAATTCAAATACGACGAATCTAATTAGGTAGGGCGGTGTAATAGCGTTTCTCCCCACTTAGGAGTGACGTTTCCAGCACAAAATTGTTTAAATAACGGACCAGAACCGAGTGAATTGAGACGATCTCACGCTGTAGAAGTCCTCACTACTATTATACAGGACTTTGGACTTTGGACTTTGCACTGTTGACTTTGGAGTTTGGACTTTGGACTTTGGACTTTGGAATTTGAAATATGGGCTTTGGACTTTGGACTTTAGACCTTGGACTTTGGACTTTGGACTTTGAACTTTGGGCTTTGGACTTTGGACTTTGGACTTTTGGGCTTTGGACTTTGGCTATTGGACTTTTGACTTTGGACTTTGGACTTTGGACTTTAGAATTTGGACTTTGGACTTTGGACTTTGGACTTTGAACTTTGGACTTTGAACTTTGGACTTTGGACTTTGGAATGACGTTTCCAGCGAAAAATTGTTTAAATATCGGACCCGAACCGAGTGAATTGAGGCGATCTCAAGCTGTAGAAGTCCTAACTACTATTATACAGACTGTTCAGACTGTCAGTCTGGCTTGAGTTCCACCACTTCGTTGGGGTGTACAAGTCTCTTATACCTCGCACACCGTTTAGACAGACGGTCTGCCCCAAGTATCATCATCACCAGCATCCACGATGAGAGTAGGCAGATTAAGGTCCAGAAGCAATCTCCGTAACCCGTGTTTCATTAATACAAATTACGAACGTCGAACTTGCATTAATTCCCTAACATTTTACGTGTGCGTGCGACTATCGTGTTAATTTGTATGCTTAAGGCCTCGCACTATTTTAGATTAGGACTTCTGTTATTATTAGTTTCACAAACTGTACATATAAGTTTAAGTTAGGACTTATTTATTTATATCAGACTCGTCGACACAGACGTTTGATTTGTCACTGTGTCCTGTTGTAAATTTTTTCACCTAACCTGGTGCACGAGAGTGCGTATCCACAGCGCCCCCAGGTCGCGTCATTTATTGTAAAATATCACTTTCACGCTACATACTGTGCTGAACTTAGACTTTGTATATTATGTGACTTTCTGCATTGTGAATATCGAGAAATTATACTCCTAATTTAATTCTGATTGTGTGTTTCAAGCTAAGGTAGTGTTGTGCAACGTATACCGTAGCCGCATCCGCATCCACATAGCGAAAATTAATTTTATGACCCATCTTAAAAACACTCTTCAGGTAACAAATTCAGATATGACCCATCTAATTAGATAATGCATAGCGAAAATAATTTTAAGTCTCATTTTAAGAAACACCAATACGAATGTTCTAGAGGGCACGGTCTTACAAAAAGCAGTTCATTAGTAAAACTAGACTATTACAGAAAACATTTATTAGCCACTATATGGCGCCACAATGAAAACCTAGTTCGTCTTAGAAATATACCGCTAGGCGGTGCCACCTCTATTACAGAAAACATTCATTAGTGCATACATCACTACATGGCGCCACAAACAACCTAAAATACCTATCTTATGAGATACCATTAGGGCCCCTTGTTAGAATACTATTTCCAGCCATGGGGCTACAGCAAGGGGGCGCAGACGCTAACACAAATTCTTATAGCTGCCTTACAAGATAGCACTAAAGCCCTTATCAGAATACTATTTCCAGCCATGGGGGCAGCCACAAGAGGGCGCAGACTCTAACACAAGTTCCTATACCTGTTTTACAAGTTAGCAGTAGGACACCCATATCAGAACACTATTTTCAGCCAATGGGCCACAACAAGAGGGCGCAGACCCTAACACAAGTTCTTATAGAGGCTTTACAAATGAGCATTGGGGCACCTTATTAGAAAACAATTGAAATTTCCCGCTGATCAGACTTTTGGTTCTGACCCTGGCTAGCCTAAGGCCAACTCCAATGCCAGACCCCAAGGCCGGTCTCTAGGTCACCCCCAGGCCAACCCCATGATAAACCCGAAGTCAATCTCGAGGTCAAATTACGTCCTCCACGTTGGCGTCAAGGTCAACCCCAAGACCCGGCCCGAGGTCAACCCTCATGATCAAATTACGAAATTAAGTGATTAAAAATTCCCAAGGCCAACTTCAAGGCCGAATCCAATACCAAATCCATGACCTTGCGCAGGGAAAAACCCCAAGGTCAAATGACGTCCCCCACGTGGACATCAGGATCAAACTGAGGTCAGCCACGTGTGTGGACTTGGGAATTCCTAAGGTCAACTGAAGTCACAAAAACAAAATGGCGGCGAAAGGTGTCCGTATTCTACTTCCAGTTAACGCGCAAACAGGTCAATAATGCGAAAGACCACCCTATCTCAGTTTCTGAAATTTTCAAGTAAAGCATAATATTCTTGTTGATTATTTAAATCGTAGATGGAAACTGACATATTTACTCTTGTGAAGTTACCTTTATATTCTCGAAGCGGCTTAAGATAGGCTTGTTGGCTTTCTTACTTCATGGTCTTACCTATAACACAAAAAAATGAGTATTAGTATGAACTAAAATGTTAGTTATAGTTCTGACATTTTCTTGTGTGATCAAATATTTTGTGCCAAATTATCAAAAACATTAACTTTGTGGGGCATCAGAAAAGCAAAAGAGCATAAAAAAAACAACAGGGACTCATAAAAGCAATAGTCCACTCTAAACCATGAATCTTGGATTACGGTTTATGAAAAGGGAAAGGTTGTTTCTCACTACAATTATCTAGTTTTATCACATTGCAAAGGTTAACCTTCCTAATACTAACTAGGGTAATTTTGTACCCCAAACTTATGTTTTTCATGAAGTATTGAAGATATTTTTTCCTCATCAATTACATTTGAAAATACTTTTAGAAATGCTATTTGTATATATTTTCTAATATAATAGATGTTAGAAGACATATAAAAATTACTTTTCTTCAATGCCTGGGGTACTAAAGTTCCCCAATCCGTAAAATTGTAGCAGTTTTACGAAATGGTATACACCATTATTCTGTCTATTCCTGTTTTTAAAGCTGGACGATCGATCAAATTTTATTTCTATTTTGGTAGTGGTCGGTGAAACATTGACTTCGTGCACCGTTTAGTTAAAATTATTTTAATAATTAGTTGGAATCGTAATAAGGATTGGTTGTGAGTAACATTGGTATTTTATTTATTGCCACCTAGTGACTTAATATTTTAGAAAATGGCAAATTAACTGATGAGGAATTGCAAATGTATCATGAGGGAAGTCTCGACCTAGGCGAATATTTGCCCCTGTTTGAGGATTCATCAAGTGAAGATGATCTTGTTGAAGAAATGATTCCGAATCGCATGTTATCGAAGCACCTGGAGTTGCGAGTCAAAATGATATTATTGGTACTTTGGTACCTGCCTATACTAGTAAAGATGGTACAATTTGGTATATACGACCAATATATCTACTACATCAAATATTATAAGACATGGTCTTGGGCTTACAGAAGGCAACAAAAAGTTTGAAACCATGATGTCGGTGTTCTCCCTTTTCGTATCCGATAATATTACAGAT
Organism: Vesta saturnalis; assembly: GCA_036346205.1. Taxonomy (NCBI): domain Eukaryota; kingdom Metazoa; phylum Arthropoda; class Insecta; order Coleoptera; family Lampyridae; genus Vesta; species Vesta saturnalis. The sequence continues at coordinate 2,061,555 of JARFJB010001033.1, read as the reverse complement.
ATTATCGTTGAAAAAACAAATAAACGAGGCATTAAGATTATGAAAAGTGAAACGAAAAAAACCAGAAAACCATAAAACGTGGATACCAACGGATTCTACTGAAATTGGGGCTTATTTAGCTCTTCTTGTTCCCCAAGGAGCTCTGAAAGCTACAAAGGAGGCAGTTGAAACGTTGAGGGTTTCAGACAAGTGTTATGGTAGGCCCATTTTACCTGCAACTATGTCAAGAGACACATTTGTTGTACTTACGAAATGCATTTGATAACCTTGAAACAAGAACTTCAAACGAATTATGTATCCTGGAACTCACATAACCGTCGACGAACAACTTGTCGGTTTTAGAGGTCGTTAGTTATTCAGAGTGTATATTAAAAACAAACCAGACAAATACAGGATAAAAGTTTGCAGTCTATGTGATGCTAGCAATTCCTATACCCACAAGCTGTAGATATATTTAGGAAAACAGAACAATGTTGGAGAAAAAAACCAGAGCGAAAGGGTGGTCCTCAATATGGTTGATCATTTGTCTGAAGGGTACGGAATTACTATGGGCAATCTTTTTACATAAAATTAGTGATGAGGCAAACATATACCAACCAGAAGTAATGTTACACTACAATAGCACAAAAGGTGCTGTTGCTACAGCATACAAAATGGTAAAGGAATATATTACACAGTGAATGACAAATATATGGCGTATGGTTATTTTTGACCATTTTATTGATACCGCAAAGCTAAACTCTTTTATTCTATGGAGACTGAAATACCCTGATTGGAACAAGTCCTATTTTGATGCCAGGCGCAAATTTTTGTTATGTATTGGTAGAGAACTTGTAAAACCTTAAATAATTAGAAGATCTAAAAACAAGGACAGGGTCCAGCAACCAATTCGAAAAGACATTGTTACAGTTGTTCCCGAGTTGGGCGGTGGTAGAGTGAAACTAATTCCGGAGAAATTTTCTGGTCGTTGTGTTATCTGCCCACGCCACAAAGGCAGGTGGGCACGCAATAAATGCGAGATCTGTGGAAATGCCCGTCAAGAGCACAACAAGAAAAAATTTGATTGCAGTCATTGTAAAAATTAGTTAACTCTTTGATTACCCATGGACCTAAGAGAGTCACAAGTTGCTATTTTTCTGTTATATTTCTTTATTGTAAATCTCGTTAAAATAAATATTTTTCTTTAATATTTAATATTTGTGTTTGATTTTACATTATTAATAAAGTAAAAAAAAACGTAAACATAAGCAGGGATACAAAAATACCCCACTTAGTACTTTAAAAGGTACAAAGTTACTCTATATTAGGAAGGTTAAGAATTTCGTTGAGTGCGCAGATAAATAGAAGAACTCTTTCAAGTCGAGGTGTTATAATAATAATAATTTATTCATTCATTGCCAACATTATACGTTGGATTGAACATGTCAAGCTAAATATGTACTATACAGGGTCCTGCATCTTTGGTCCCCCCTTCTACCAGATCTAAATACTCTATATTATAAAAGAACGCTTCAAATAGTATCAATACTTCCACATCAAAAATTTCTATTATGCTGTCAAAATGAAATTTACACTATTTGTTGTGCAGAAAAATTATAGGGACAAAAATACTCACAATTAGGTCAATGTCATTTAATTTATACCAACTTAAGTGCCATAAATATGGAATGGAAAAATTTAATACAACAGTATTGCCAAAACCTGGTTGCGTCTATGCCTAGACCATTAACATTCCTGATAGGGAAGAATGGAGCTATGATTAAGTGAAGTTGTTAAATTTGTTACTATATTCTAAAAATATAATTTGTTCAAATCTATTTTTAAACTGACATACCGTCAAAATATTTTAAGCTCTTTTTGATCAATCGTGTTTACACTAAGTTTGATATATTAGCAAAAAAACCATAAATTTTAAAAATCGTTTTTTGTAAATAACTCGAAAACTATTAACTTTAAAAAAATTACAAGAGATATTTTCGATCAGAAATTTGATTTCCTATATAATGGTATTTTCACTTTTTGAATATGTTAAGTAGTTCTGGATGTAAAGGACGCCGTCAGATCTCCCAAATTTTATTATTTTTAATTAGTTCCTAAAGTTTATTAGCAAGACGCCGTCCTTTATTCAAAATTTTCCTATCATGGTTAATTATTTGATAAGTAAAAGACCAGTACTGATCGTATTCACGGAATTTATTAAGATACGGTGACTCGCTAAATGCACAGGTGCAAGCAATTATAAAATTCGTAGAAATTCTAGTAAAAGTTAAACATATTTCATAACGTTGCATAAAATTCACAATAATTATCATGCATCCTCCTCCAGACGTAAATCCCAAAAACGTTTAAAGTTTATATACGTCAGAGCATCTTCCACCAATACGGGTTTACGGAATCTCACCACCAGAGTTTCGTAACCACCCTCGCGAATTCTTTATAAAACGCGGCACGCGCTGCTAAGAAAGAGAATTCACTAAATGAATTTAGAGAAATCAAGTCAGATTTTTAATATCGTTGCATATCGTTGCGTCTGCGCCGACTGCTACCTGTTGTAAACCGTCCGCCTGTAACCGCCGTCCGAGTAAAATCGCGACTCCGCGACTTGATAGCATCACCGAAGTCAAAAGGTTAGAGTTGCAGAGATCTAACGTGGAAAGTACGTAAGTTGACATACCTGGTGATAGGGATATGCAGGGTTGTAAGCCCGACGTACTCTTCTATTACTAGACACACACACACACACACATCTACACTGTGGAGTTTGAAGGGTAGTTACCCGTCATTCCATTTGACCGACGGAGATCCTTTACGTAGTTTTAACGGGTAGTTGCCCAGATTACTAACAAAGGAGACCCACACACACACCTACACTGTGGAGTTTGAAGGGTAGTTACCCGACATTCCATTTGACCGACGGAGATGTTTTACGTGGTTAACGGGTGGTTGCCCAGATTACTAACAAAGGAAATCCATCTATACAAATTTACACGAACACTACACCACCAAAACCACAGCTCGACAAACGTACCAACAACCGCAGAATACCTGTAATTAAAACCTCGTCGGAAGAGTAAGCCGAACACTTAGTAAACACCGCTAATTCCTGAAGTCGAAGAGAAAACGTAAGTTGCACCGTTGGCAAGTAATGAGATTGTCACTTGGAAACCAGAAACTATCAGAAAATATCTTGTGTTAACTAAGTCGAATCTTTATTGTTAGACGCGAAAAATTCACTTTAAAATAGAAAACGAAGGTTTTATATTTTAAAATCGGCCAACATAACAAAAAGCTTTTATTTTTATTTAAATAAAAACCGGTACACTAAACTAATTAATATCGTAAAAGGAAACAAATAATACGCCGCTACCGTACACAGCTACCTAAATAAACGAAAAGCTTTCATTTATTTAAAAGGGCAAAAATCGAATGAAAATGTGAATGAGTTTATTGTCATAAGAGAAGCAGGTATAAAATTGGATTACTTTTATACACTTATAACCGACCACTTTAAAATATCGATTATTTCTTTAAAGGCAGAGTATTGAACTCGGTGTCTTATCGCGCACGTGTTTATACAGCGTTATCTTGCTACCTGCTTCTGTATTTTATACAGGGACGCATTTAGGTAAAATTATTTATTTATTTCGGCAATTAACCGGTATAAATTGAAACAGTCAAAGGACGTAAATTAAAAGTCAAAGGCCCCAAACCTTCTATTAATGTTACATTACAGAAACTCCAGAGGACCACCTAGTCATTAGTTCCGAGACCCACCAGGACGAAGGAAGTCTACCTAACGATCGTGCATAGAGAAAACCAGTTCCGTACATTTACCTGTAGCTATATCTTAGATAAGTAATTTAAATAACCATATTTTAGAAGTGTAATATAAATAGAAATAAAGATATATATATATATATATATATATATATATATATATATATATATATATATATATATATATGAACCTTTGTAATCTATTTGTTCAACGTGTTGAGAGCCTGAATAACGAATCGATCTTAATTTTGCAAGTACAAAATTCCGACTGAGCTAAAAGGGCAAAGTGAGAATTATTCATTAACAGTAAACCTCCAATTCCGAGACCGTTACATTTGAACCGTAAAACAAAAGGACGGTACAATAGTCACACGAACGAGGCGTTTACATGGAGATATTTAGAAAAACCTGTTTTGTGACGGGTTGCTATATATTGTAAACCGTTTGTTGTACAAAAAACTATGGGGATAAAAAATACCCACAATTATATTATAATTACATATTAAAAGTAAAAATATAAAAATAATTTGCAAAAGAGGTACTTATACCAATTTTACCTCTTTCCTCATATCATTAAAAAGCAATCAGTCGCTTTGGGTAGTTGACGTCTGTTTTTTAGACGTTTTCGAACATTTTAAAGCCATTGAGCAAATAAAAACTTTTGAAAATTTTTTTAGCGATACAGTACTTCCCATCCGTTGGATGTGGATGTAAAATATTAAATGAAGCAATATAATCCTTGCTACACAGTACATTTTAAAATTATGTTTATAAATAATAAGTCTATAACAACACAAGCTTATATATTTTGTAATGGAACACCCTATATATTATTCCAGATTTGAATTCTCCTCGCTTCGTACATTACTTTAACAAAATTTCAGCATCTTATAGAGAGTGCTTTCAAAGATAAGTTCTTTGTCTGAAAGAACATGTATTGATCTTTCAAGAACAAACGAAATTAATAAAATTATTATTTGTAGTAGGATATTTTATGTATATGGTCTATTTTATTTTTATACAGAGGATACACGAAATATCGGAAGTTAGACATGAAGCGTAAGCTAAGGTGAGTAAAAAATCATACTTTCTTGGGAAAAATAATATAAGACATCCAATAGGCCATGGAAAAATGCGTGGTAATTGTCAAATAAATAAACATTAACGTTTCAATTTACGGATCAAGTGTAAGTTTTGTACATTGTTAGTTACGTGTTGCTAAATATTATTATTTATACATCCGTTAACGATGTCACAATAATTTTGAAATAAAACTATTCATGAGCTTGCTATGTCTAATAACAGCTTTTGATGAATATCTCTGAAACTTTGAAACATATCAGTATCATTACAAATATAAATGATGTTGCGTACTTTATTCCACACCCAATAGGAATAAAATATACAGGTGTTCTCTTTAAAAGATATAACTTTAATTTTACGCCTAGTTTTGATTAATGACGGGTAGTTTCGGATAAATACGAATTTAACTAAAAAACGAGTGAGTTTGGGTATAGGGAATGCTTAATAAAATTCATAGAGTGGCAAACATGCTATGCCATGCCGATGAAAAATATTGAATGTTCCATTTGAAAATTTCGAGAAATCTACGATTCTCGTTTTGATTGTCATATCTTTGAAAACACTCGGTATAAGATACTGAAATTTTGTTCAGGTAATGTACGAAGCAAGTAGAATTCAAATCTGGAATAATATATAGGGTGTTCCAAAAAAATATTAGTTTGTGTTGTCATGGACTTATGGGCTACTTACTCTATATCTGTAAAAATATTTTTAAAATGCGCTATCTAATACGCATATCATTGCACCATTTTAACATTCATTGTATTATAAATAATTTAGATCTAGAAGAAGACTGGTGCTAAGATGCAGGAACCTATATAAACAACAAAATTAAATAAAAATTACAAAGAACAAAGAACTAGTATTACAATTCTCAGAACAACAATCTAGTAAACAGACCAAATAAGTAATTTAATAGGAACTATAAATTATCTCAGTAACTAAATTTAATGTAATCGATGATAGGTTTTCTTTTATTTTTTATTATTATTTTTTATTTTTAATTATCACGATTATCAAAGAGCTTATTATAGGCACAACTGACTGCACATAATATATATATATATATATATATATATATATATATATTGTAATGGTTAAATATGAGATGATTTTTAAAATGGCGACTTATACATTTGTGGGGTTAGTATAATTAATAAATTTATTTAGTTTGAGAATATTTAATTTTTATGTTTATATTTAAAATGGTTGAAATATGATTGAAGTAATATTTTTAACTTTTATTTATTTTATGTATGTGCACCGGACTAGCTCAGATCTCAAATGGGGATAGAGTTCAAGGAATTTAGTTTGAAGTTAAAATTTTGAATCTGGAAATCTGTATAAGAAATACCCTTTATATAATTATATTGAAAGTATAAAAATAATTCTGAATGTAATTTGCTATCAACGCATGCGTTGTAATGAATTTAATTGAAATTATAAAGCTGTCAAAGATGTCAAATAAATAATTTAGAAAATTAATGTTTATATCCAAAATGAAAATTTAGAAAAGAAAATAAATTAATATCTTTACAGGTGTTTACACAAGTAAATGTTTAAAATTCTTAACCAAAAACATATATGTAACAAATATAAATTGCAGGAAATTTATCAATGAATGTTTACCATAAGTAGGGTTGTTAAAATTTGTGACTCACATATACTGTCCTCACTGTTGATTGATATCTTCGGATAACTCCAACTGGATGCAGGCAATGTTCACTCGATTACAGTTACCATTACCCAATACTGCTAACTCGGTTCTCGGTTGTCGAAGACACCAACTTCCAAACTTAAAGATGTTTTCTCCAAAATCGGCAAACTCCAACCACTTGTTATATTTCAGTAACTTTTTATTTAAATAATTTTAAAGCTTAATGAGTGATATCGTTTTAAAAATATGTTTAAATATCCAAAATTTTTGTTGATAACACTTTTATTTTTAGCTACCGATTCAATTTTTGTTTAAAAGAAATTGTCCGAAGAAATAAAACAACTTTGACCAAATAAAAGTGGGTTTTAATTTGGTAAAACGGAATTAATTTAAGTTGGAAAACACAAAAGAAAATCTTTAAAAAATCGTGACACAAATTAACACGAACAAAAATATTTTTCGAAAAACGACAGGTATCGGAGACCGAACTATTTATTTCAAACCGTCGATATAAAAACAAGTGCTCTCGAACGTAATCTTCGTAAAGTAAAACTTCTTGACGAAAATAAATTAGGTTATGAACTTACTTTTTACCACAAATTTCACAACACTGTTTTAACCTTTTACACTTTTGATCAAATTCTAGAGAGAGAGTGATTTCCTGAGCGCTTGCTTTTATATGTTTCTGGTTGTTACCAAAAATTCATTTTTTTTACAGCCATATTGCAAAAGTAACTAGGGCTATGATTGGTGGATCTAAATTACAAATTGGACACAAATGGAAATTTGGCCGTAACTTTCTTATACATGATCGGAATTGAAAATTAATAACGGAAATGAAAACTACGTAAAATTTTGAACAAAAAGACACCTAACAAGCTATAATTCCTAACATTAATATACGAAGTAACCTAATCTAACTTAAATAAGCTTATAACTATTTACACTTACAAGCTATACTAAATCTAATTGCAAAAATGGAATTCTGAGAACATTTTACACAAGAATACATATCTTTTGTGTTGGAAATATTTAATTTAAAGAAATTTTAAGCTTTTGTAATTTTATCTAAAATTCACCTCAGAATTAACATAATTTTGCGGTGAAAAGCGCTGTATCCTTATAAATACTGTGTCATATTAAGAAAGAACATCTATTATTTGCTTTAAGAGCAAAATCTAAGTCTAATAATGTGGAAAAAGTATAAAATTATGTAAAAAACCTAAAAATTACAACCTAACCAAACTTAAATCTAAAATTGAAAATAATTTATATTTAAAAATGTTTTTAACACTTGAAATGTTATGTTTAAGGTTTGTACTTCTTGTCTTTATTATTCTCACTAACTATTTGCAATGCATAAAGTTATATAGTGTTGCATTGAAAATGTCTCATCGTCTAACACTCTTTTTGAAATATTTCACTATAAAATGTACGGCACTATAAATGTCTGTATGCCATAATGTTCTAAATGTTGTTCTTAGTGTTAAACTTGTAACATAAATTTTGTCACTAATTCGCTTCCAAAAATATGTGCGAAAAATGTCTAAACTGTCCATATTATAACCCTTTTATTAATTTTTTGTATTTCCTGCATTCAAAAACTAAACATACATTATCCCTAACATAATCCTAACTATATAGTTCATGTTTAAACACCTGTAAAGTGTTCACTTGCCAAATTACCCTTGAAAAATTGACTTTTATTGCAATAACTGCAATACTAAAATGACTTTACGAAAATGGTTATATTTAACATTCTTGACAATTTTGTTAGCAGCAAATTGCTTTTTATGATCAAACCAAACTAAGTAAATGATATTCAGACTAATTTATACCAAATAAATTTATTTTAATCACATCGTGAACCAGATTTATATAAAATAGTGTCTTGCACTTGTATCGAGCTAGAAATCACCCCTTTTTATTTCCCAAATGTCATGTAAGCTGTCCGATACTTCTATTACCTCTTTCTGAACATCTCGAAATATATATATATATATATATATATATATATATATATATATATATATATATATAGGGTAAGTCCGGGATAGTTCGACCACCGGGAGAGACCGACCAATAACGATAACTTAAAAAGTACTCCATAGGCGGCTCTCCTTGTTCGTCCCTAAATGCTGCTTAGTCATTGGCATCGTGGCTTCTTGTTGAAACGGTATTGTTAACTAAAAGTCGAAAGTTATTCATGATTTGTTATTTTAAGGGTGCTCAGAATTTTACGACAATAATAGTTACAGTGCTATTACTTCCGAGCAGGTAAGTTTATTGAAGTAAACTCTGTTTCCTTTGCTGAAAGGGATATTATACTACAATTTAACCTAATATATTGAGGCATAACATAAACACCAACACAGCTTCGTGGTGGTCGATCTCTCCCGATGTTTTGGGATAGTCCGACCACTTTGACTTGGGATAGACCGACCACTTTGTCCATGAAAATATCATACAATAAATTCAAAACTTTTGTTTTTAAAACTGTTAATCAAGTATATTTTTGTTGTAATATATAGAGTGTGATGATAAAAATTATTTTTTCAGATCAATATGCCTAACATTTACCACCGAAAGGTCAGTTTGAATAGAGCTACTTGGACCTCCCAGCAGCTTCAAGATGCCATGAAGGCAGTACACAATAAAACAATGGGAGTTAACGAAGCTGCTACACAATTTGGAATCCCAAAAACAACTCTTAAAGACCGATTAAAGATAAACGATACCAGTAAAACTGGTCGTCTTGGTCCTCCATCATGCTTGCACCAGATCGCGAGTCTGTCAGAACATGGGCTTCCCAATTAGCGGAAAGACTAGGTGTAAAACACAAATTTAATAAAGAATCAGGCAAGGCCGGATACGATTGGCTGCAATTATTTCTGCGTCGTGATCCTGATATTTGTATCAGAAAGGCAGAGGGAGTTTCGATTGCTCGAGCCGCAGGTATGCGTAGGGAAAATGCTAAGCATTATTTTGAACTATTAAGCAAAATTCTGAGCAAGAACGATTTACATAAAAAGCCTTCAAATATTTTCAACGTCGACGAAACTGGATTGCAGCTAAATAACAGACCAGCACAGGTATTGGCAGCCAAAGGTTCTAAAAATGTTTCGGCAATAACTTCAGGGGAAAAAGGCGAAACAATTTCCATTATAGCTTGTTGTAATGCCGAAGGAGTGTTCTTACCGCCCTTTTCAATATTTAAAGTAAAAATAAAAAAGACGAGATTTAGATGGAATGCCAAATGGATCAGGTATGGCAATGAGTGAGAAATCGGCATACGTAAATGCATCTATATTTTTGGGTTGGCTGAAAAACCACTTTGTCCCTCGTAAACCGACAGGAACAGTTTTACTTATTTTGGACGGTCATACGTCTCACACAAATTCTGTTGAGATATTGGAATTTTGCGAACAGAATCATATTATCCTTCTCTGTTTACCCAGCCACAGTACACACTACTTGCAGCCTCTTGATAGAGCATTTTTCAAGTCCCTTAAGAGTAATTATTATCTGGCTTGTAATAATTACGTTAAGGCAAATTGTACTAGAAAGTTATCTAGGCTTCAATTTGGAAAACTTTTAGGATTCGCTTGGAACAAATCTGCAAGTGTAGAAAATGGGGTTGCAGGATTTCGAGCTACCGGAATTGCACCATACAATCCCGAAGTAATTCCTGATTATGCTTACATTGGTCTTAATATGGAACCACCTGTTACAAAAAATGCTTCTTCTGACTCTCCTACTGTACAGACCTGTTCTCAGTCTTCTAATACTCGATCCCGTACACCATCGCCTCGTCCTGGTTGTTCTCATTTTCAAGATGGTCTTCAACCTGTAGCAACCTCAAAAGTCAAAAGTGGTGACACAACACCAGGTAAATTGCTAGATTCAATTTCACCAGTGCCTGTAACAAGTTCCCAAGTTCTCTGCAAAAAAACGTGGACGGCAGTTAGCAACTGTTTTAAATACCTCTGATCGTATTAAAGAGCAGCGAAATAAAGGGATTGCCAAGAATCATTCGGTAGAGTTTCCAAAAAAAGGCAAAAAGTTTTTAATAAACAACCTTGTTTTCGGCAGAAAAAATCTCGCCAACAGAAAGAATATGAAACATCTTCTGATTCAGATGATGAAAGCATTATTTTACAAGATAGTAGTGATTGTGCGGAAGAATTTAACGAAAATGACTGTGTAGGATGTGGTGAAAATTATTACAAGACAACTAAAGCTGATGACTGGGTTAAGTGTGAGAACTGTAGACGTTGGTTACATGAGGGGTGCTTTAAGTACCCAAAATTATGTGAAATATGCGGCAAAAATCTAGAAAAACACAAAATTAATATTATTTTCAACAAATAATTTCCAAAAATTAATTAGTTCTTAGTTTAGTCTTTAGTATTAAATTTATTTGTATTTAATATAAATTTAATATAAACTCACACGAACAAGGTGGTCGGAGTCACCCGGCCACTAAGGGTGAGACCGGCCAATGCAGTGTTTAGTTTTTTATATTCCAGCCATTTATTTATTTATATTCTGTACAAATAAAGTGTCACATATAAATACGAAATGGTTTTATTTTCTTAAGAACTTATAAGAACGTCAATACCTATAAAAATCGTTAAGATTTGGACACACTTATTCAAAAAGTGGTCGAACTATCCCGGACTTACCCTATATATATATATATATATATATATATATATATATATATATACGTTAGTACTGTTCTAATTCTTTGTGACATTAGTTCTGCATTTGCTGTTGCAGGATTTTAAGATACCGCTGTAATCATGTTAAGAATTTACGAATGCTTATACGTCCTAATTAAAAGATTATATAAGTAAAATAAAATATAAAATAAGTAAAATAAAATGCGTTGCCAACGTCAGAAATTATGACACTTAAAGATATGTATGTTATAATATAAATTACGCTCATCCAGAATTTCACATTAATTATTTTCAAGTGCGTTTATTGCATGGATTAGTTCTAGGAATATAATTTCAGCTTCAGCGTCAATGTACGAGCATGAAACCGGAAGCAAAAGAAATTAATTAACGAACTACATTTTCTGATTTCCTTTTCAGTATGTATATAGTTTCAACATTACTGCTAATACATTGAATACAAACGCATAGTAGACACATTAATCTTGCAACTGTATGATCCCAAAATTAATACAATTTTTATACTAAAGGTACAAAGATGTTTTCTAAAAAACTGTTTACATGTAGTAAAAACGTGATGAGGAAAAAAAAGAGGAAATTTCTATACTAAAAAATAACCTTGTTTACCGGTCTTAGTAGAGATTTGTTATTACACGGGAAGTTTATATTCTATACATTTACATGAAATTTCAAGATATAAGGATATATCTGAAAAACATCTAAGTTCAACATGTTCCTAGAGTAAATTTCACAAAATGCGTATTTGTTTTTCTGAAAGCGATGTTCAGTTATCAGAGCACGTTTTTGTTATGTAATTACACTACATATTTTTCAAGTTAGTTATATTAGTAAGAGCTCGACATAATGATTTTTGGTGATTTAATTTACTGTAGTTGGTTTAACACACCATTTCCTTTGATTTGTATGCTGCAAGAACCCTCCTTTTCCATGACTGTCACTTTTCACTTCATTTTGCTTTAATTATTTACCGGTTTTATACGCATTACAATTAATATTAATTGATTATTAAAAAATGAAACATCCGAAACTCTGGCTTCTTGTCTGTCGTTTTTCAGTTAGGACAGCTTTGCGTACAGTCAACTCGCAGAAGCGGTTGCCGTCCCGGAACAGGAGCTACAGCAGACAGGAACCATTCAAAGGGCCAAAGAGGGATAGACAAAATTACGAAACAGTTCAAGACCAGGATTTAACACAGGAGAAGCACCATGAAGCTTAGGGTATTCAGTAAGGGGTTTTAAAAATAAAATAGTTATTTTATTTTATTAACAAAAGGGCCATCCCTTCTATTGGACTTCCAGCGTCCAAACCTTTATTCAACAGAGTGTGAGGTTGCGCCTCTGTGAGAGTGCCTATACAGAACCATTTTCTGCCCCCAATTTCATATTATTCGATCACACCGTGGTCGTGGTAGTATAGTAATCCAAAAGTGGCTGCAGAAGTACGGAAAAGGGAGGTCTTACTTTACAAGCATATTTTCCTTATTATTATTAATCCTTTTTATTTTACTCGTAGATTGTCAAATAATTATGAATTCAACTTAAGATAAAATCTAAGCTAACCGCAACCCTATTACTTACTTACCTTATACACCTTATTACAATACATCATCGTCGTGCCCACCGACGGCTGACATCACACCACCTCTGTTCGCACTCTTACTTTGCGGCTGCCACTGCATCCCCATTAAAACGAGAAAGGGCGTCGTCAATGTGTACAGGTGGATTATCCTACACCCTACCCACCTACCATTTAAACATAAACCTTCATCCACCTTTTCCATTCCCTACTATGCATCCGCCAACTGAATGCATTGAACATTATTTCACGTTGCGCAGGTTTTAGTGTAACGTGCCAATTCTTGGCTATCGTTACCTTAATTTAAGTTTTGAATTTGTGTTATTATTCATAAATGTATTTACATTACGTTGGAATCTATAAGGGCTATTTTAGCCACATTAATGTTTGTTGTTCTGTGCGCAAATGCGGACTGAAAATGTCACATTTCCGTTCTATTTACCTTTCGATGCAGTATGTCATAAATTTTTAAGTTTTGATTCCCTTGTATAAGAAAACAAAAAAGGGAACAAGGGTACGCCCCTACATTGAGGGATACCGCTTGTGTAAAGAAGAAGCTCTTATGATACTGCATTTCGTATCGTTGCTAAGGCGTGGTGGATGACGTCACGAGGTCAAAATGCATAAAATGGCGTGGGTGATAATGCAGTTTAATCTTCACGAATTATAAATGGAGATACCTTGATTTTGCATCAATAACGCATGCTGTTTATCTTCTTTTATTCGTATGTGGAAGACAAATGAAAATTGCCTTACCGTAATACATGGTCTACATTTGTACGTTGAAGATAAATGAAAATTATCTTACCTTACCGTATGCTTATGATATTGATGGGAAATGAACTTCTCAACTTGCAGTCTGTTTGAAATTATTTAATACCTTATACTTATTCTGAGTGCAGAAAATGTAAGTAATACATATCCTTTTAATGCAAAGTACGTTTTAAGAAAAATAATAGATCAGTGTAGTGGTGTTTTGAAGTGGTTATAATGAAACCAGAAACAGCTGACTTCTGTTTCTAAAAACCTTTGAGTGCATCACCTATATCTGTAATATTTGTTGACGTAGGTCATGTATACGTTTTAGTATTAAATACAGTGTTGGTCATGTTCCATATTGAAGTTTAAGTAAAGATAGATTACTAAATACCGTTTTAGTTATTTTATGCTGAAATTAATCAGACTCCTAGCTTTCTTAAATATACATATAAATACAGCTATTTAGAGTTATTCAGATTACCTGGGATGTTAATGTACGACTTTCTCAATTTCTGTTGTATTTTAATTATTAAGCCTATAAAATTAAGTGGCGTCCAACAAGAAAAAACAAACAAATGCTTTACTGATTATATCTGTGGACATATCTTTGCATCCATCGCAATCTGTCAAAAAGAGTTCTCAACTATAGTAAGTTTCGTAAGTAATGTACCTTGTGTACCGGAGCTAGGCCATAGTGAAACTTACCTTTTAGGTACACCGCTCACACACCCTTAACTTTTTATTTGTTATATTAAATATACAAACTCAAAATGATTTTTTTGTTACTATACTATATACTACACTACACATACTATGCTATATTACTATACTTTATTTTAGTTGAGTTGATCAGCCTATTTCCACAGTTTTTGCTTTTTGAGCGCGACGTTTCGGAAGCGAACTCTGCTTCCGCCATCAAGCTTAGTCCTGAGAACGACTGTTTTCGCACTTGAGTCGAATTCATGTTTCTGATTTTTTCCCAAGCACTTGACTACTCTCAGATTCAAACTTGGTACTCTTCACTTACAAGTCTAACACATTTATCGCCGAGCCACTGAGTAATCCAATACATATTTTTTAGAACACACACACACACACACACACACAAACATATATATATATATATATATATATATATATATATAGATATATATATATATATATATATATATTATATATATATATATATATATATATATATATATAATAATTTTTTCGTGGGTTTCGTTTCCACACTAGTTTGGATTATTGGATTCTCAGCCAGTGCGATGTAAGTGGCTTCTTTGAGTTTCCGGCGTGTTGTATTCTAGTCGATTGCCACCATCTGTATGTTATCCCATTGGATACAGTTGTCTTCGTTCCAGACATATTCGGCGATTCTTGATTTCTCTGTTTCGCCCATATAGACGTTGTTCTTATGTTCCTGTGTTCTCACCTTGGGTGATCTATTGTTCTCTCCTACATATGCTCTGCCGCATTCGCATGGTAGGTTGTATATACAATTCTTGCAATTCTGATCTTCATTGTGTGGTATAGTTTTGGTTAAGTATTCTCCTGAGCGGTCTGGCCGATTTATTATTAAGATTCCTTTTATGAGCGTGAATGAATTCTCATTTGGAGTTTTCCTTTCGAATTGAACAAATTCGATTAAACTTGCAAATTTGTGAGAATACTTGTATTCCTTTAAGGTCGAGAAACAGGGAACGATTTTCAATCCCTAATTGAATACTATCTACTTTAATAGGCCTTACATTTGGCGTTTTACTAGCCGTAGCTATTTTAAGGCATGGCTAGAAAATAACAATTACTTCTCTAGACTAGAAAATGTTTCTGATTACACTTTCATCAAGGAGAATTAACTCCTAAAATCCTTACTTGGGTGACGAGTAGCTCAGCTCGAATATCAATTATTTAATGGGGTGTTGTTTTCTTTGAAAATAGATTAACATTTATAATTTTTACCACACATCATTTTACTAGTTATTTTTAGGCCCATTAGATTAACAAAGAAATGTTGAAGTATAGTATTAATAGTGAATCTTTAAATGCCCATGGAAACCGCTTTAGGAGCACTGGGAAGTTTTAACGGCCTATTTTCTCTACAAAGTTTGAAGACCCGGTCTAGGGTGTAGGGAAGCTTGGCGCCGAGGGCAATGCGGTTGTATGCTGTAAAACCATGTGGAAAATTAGAAAACTTCTTCGTTAAACGTGGCATCTCTAATCTAAAATACTTGAAAGAATAGTTGCAAATAGAATTTCAAAATTTATTAACAAATTTTATCTATTTTCATGTGCTCTGCATGGTTACAATTGTATATAATAATGGTATAATTACGGGATCGGTATTTTTTATCTTACAAGTGTGTTAGATGTGCTTGACATTTCTTTTTTAAAAATAAAATTTTATAAAATGGGTATAAGGGGAAACATATTGGATTGGATTATCTCTCGGATGAGTAACAGAAAGATCTTTGTAAAGGTTAATGGTAACATGTCCTCTGAAAGAGATATTACTATTGGAACTCCGCAAGGTAATGTGCTTGGCCCTTTAATTTTTTCAATGTATGTTAACAACCTTCAAGAGTATATTAGTTTTGGAAAAGTAATAATGTGCGCGGACGACACCAATTTTATTGTAAAGATAAATTAATTGAAAAATTACTAGAGAAGATTAATACAATTTTAGATGAATTTAACAATTGGTGCTTTAAAAATAAATTAGTAGTTAATTATTCTAAAAGTATTGTGCATACTTTAAATGAAAAAGAATACCAGATATAGACTGATAAACTTCTACAAATAGTTTTTGTCCAAAATTGGAACATCAAACAAAATTTTTAGGGATAATTTTAGATGGTAGCTCGAGGTGATATGGACAGGTTCGCCAGCTTTCCACCAAATTAAACATAATTTGCTTTGCGGTTGCTTAAGTCTTCTACGTCTTGAACTGGAGTCTTATACACCATAGTTTTTAAATGGCCTCATGTCGAAAAAACTAACTAATTTAAACCCGGGTATCGAGCTGGCCAAAATTGAGCTCCCGCACGACCTATCCAGCGATTTGTATATGTTCCATTTAAAAACTGACGCGCTCGTATACTGAAATGGCGGGGGCTCCATCATGCATAAACCACATTGCCCTTCTGACACCTAAAGCAAAAACATCGTGGAGAGCTGGAAGCTCTTCTTCTAAAACTTGGCTATCACCATTCAATTTAGGCGACAGAAAATATGAGCCAATTAAGTGGTCTCCAATAATTCCCAGCCACATATTCAAGGAAAATTGTTCTTGGTGGCGAGCTTCAACTATGGCGTGAGGTTTTTCCTCAGCCCATATGTGGTTGCTGTAATAGCTAATAGTCGGCTTCCCTTGAAACATTAGCCTGGTCGGTGAATAAGATCTGCGCTAGAAATTGTGGGTTTTGAACAACCATTTGCATCATCCAATTCGAGAATGCAAGACGGTTAGGAAAGTCTCGTGGTAACAGTGTCTGGACCCGCTGTATGTGATAAGGATACAAAAGATGTTTCCTTTTTGTGAATACACCAGTTTCTCGAAGTCGTTCATGAAGCCGTGAGAATAACGCATGATGGGGGGCACATGTTGAGGATCTAGTTCAGCGTATCTTCTGGATGGTTCCAAGGCATTACCATTAGCAAGACCGTAAACGAGATGCATATCGGCCATTTATACATTAGAGTACACCTCCATGTTGATATACTTGCACGAAATATGTCCTAAACGATAACAAAGTGGCAGAAAACAAAAATGGTTGAAAGCTAACTAACAAAAAATGATTTACAAATACAAAATATCAGCTTGATAGCCGCCTACTAGATGATTTAGAGCTTGCATAGCAGATTTTTCCATCTCTTTTAATTGTAGGGGAAACCCAACGAACTGTAGATTAAATGCTACTTTTGCAGCATGAAATCTATAGTTAATTTCATATCTGCAATGATTTCGGTTTTTTAATAAAATAAAAACAAAAATGCATATCTGGCGTCTTTTTTATGAATGCACACTTAAGGTATAAAGTCAATTTGTGTAATAAAAAAAATATTTCGTTTGGCTTTCTCTAGGTTACTACCTTAAAACCCATACCTACGAATACTTGAAAAAGTGGTGGGCACGTAACTTTTCAACAACCAATATCTCGAAAACGGTTGATCTGAAAGGTAACAACCAAGTATACCTTTCTTGCTCAAAATTCATGTGGAAATAAACGTAGGTGCATAAAATGGCAACATACAGGGTGACAAAAAAGTTAGAGCCAATTTAATGTACGCATACCATGACAAGTAGCGTCCTCTGCAAGCAGCGTCAAAACTAACAACAGATTTAAGTCTCTCATCCCTCAAAACCCCACGTTCCAAATTTCATGCCATTATTCAAATTTGTTTGGAAAATATCCAAGTAAAACGGTCAAATATTAAGATTTTTACACCTTGTATATTAAAATTTAAGCACATTCGGCCATATGTTTATATGACCTTTTTTTCTGTTTTTGACTGTAGAATACGCCTTTAAAATCTTTCCCACTTATTTATTTACACCCATATATATATATATATATATATATATATATATATATATATATATATATATATATATATATATATATAAACCCCACGTTCCAAATTTCATGCCATTATTCAAATTTGTCTGGAAAATATCCCAGTAAAACGGTCAAAAATTAAGATTTTAACACCTTGTACATTAAAATCTAAGCACATTCGGCCATATGTTTATATGAACTTTTTTTCTGTTTTTGACTATAGAATACGCCTTTAAAATCTTTCCCACTTATTTATTTATACCCTATATATATATATATATATATATATATATATATATATATATATATATATATATATATATATATATATAGTTATATTAAACTCAAAAATGGGTTTAATGGTTTATTTGAGATATCACTAACTTGTATACTAATATAAATCTGGCGATTACAATACTGTGATTGTCTTATAAAATATTTCTTATCATCTAAATAATTTGAAGATTGAAATAGACAAATAAGTAATTAGTTTCTTAGTAATAACAGATAGTAAGCTAATAAACAATATTTTCCACGTTTGGATTGTGAGTATGTTTAATCTTATCTCTATGTAAAGAATATAATTATAGATTGGTCTTATTTCTAACCAAAGGATGTAATTCCTCCCTGCTTAGGATAGAACGTCCTCGTTCTTTGATGTGTCATTCGTGCAGGTGAGGTCTGATAAGAACGTCAAGTTTGGTCTTTCGTCGGAAAGCTAACTGTATCGTATGTCTAAATACATACATTATTGAAACAATACAAAGCATAATTATAATTAACATTGTCATAGAGAAATGTATAGCATGTACTAGAGGATGTAAGTTAACAGATGCAGATTTATAATCCTTAGTAGCAGCTTTATAATCCTTAATTAAAAAATTATTTTGAAATGAGAAATTATATAAAGTATTTTCGAATGTTTGATCGTCCATTACTATTTTACAATTCATTGTTGAAGATATTAAAGCGCTACCTTTAACACTTCTTAAACTTAATTTGTTGACGACATTCTTCTGTCACTAACAAATCAGTTTTACAAGAGAGTAATATATTACCATTATTTAACTGCGTATAAAGTTTATAATTATTATTAACTAGGGCATAAGTACAATCTGTAATGTTATATAAAATTGAGTACTTGTTCAATCGTGGCACTGCTACACAAATTGTTTGATTGTTAAACACTTCACACTGTTCGTGGTTATTGGTTTTTCGGAAATAAGCATTGAAAACAAGATTTTCAATTGAAGTATGTTCAGTGTCGTTTTCGGTTTTCTGAGAGTTGTTTCGTTCGGAGTTATTTAGAATTTCGTCTTAAGTCTTTAGTGGGAGTTCTATCATCTGGATCAACGTTACGTACGATGGACATGAAGTCTATGTCAATGTCATTGTTGGTTTCACGGGTATTTATCTCAATTCGTAATAGGGCGTCAGCGACAACGTTATCTTTTCCCTTTTTATAGTGAACTTCATAAACGAACTCTTCTAGGCGTAGGTGCCATTTGACTAACCTAGAGTTAGGGTCTTTTAAGGAAAAGACTAATGTTTTATGGTCTGCTTCTATAATGAATTGTCCTCCCAAGGTCTAAAATGCTTAGTGGCTTCTACTATAGAGAGTAATTCGCGTTCCATGATGGAATAATTTTTTTCGGCGCTATTCAACGTACTGTAATGGAAAGCTATTGGCTTGTTATTTTCGTAAAAGCATACCGCCCACAGCTGTGATCGAAGCATCTGTGGTTACGTAAAAAGTTTTTTTGAAAATTGGGATATGTAAAAATTGGGGCATTTGACAAAGATTCTTTACATTTATTGAAAGCTTCTATATAGTTCGCAAAATTTGGATGAACCGTCTATAATAGCCTACCAAACCTAGGAAAGCTTTAATCTCTTTTGTAGTTTTAGGTGGTGGGTATTGCTGAGTGGATTGTATTTTAGAGGATTGGGTTTAATGCCGTCAGGTGTTATTACGTGTCCTAAAAAGGCAACTTCTTTACGTAAGAATTCTGATTTATCTAACTGTACCTTTAAGTTATACTGTCTCAACTTTTGAAAAATTAATTTGAGGTGATTTATGTGTTCTTGTAAAGATTTTGAAAATATGACTGTCATCCATGTAAACAAAACAATGTGTATAAAGGTGTTATTTTAGGATGTGGTCCATAACGCGTTGAAAGGACCTTGGAGGTATTTTCAATCCGAATGGCATGCGTACGTACTCATAATATCCGTAATTGACAGAAAAAGCCGTTTTTTCGATTGACTTTGGGTTCATCTCTATTTGATGAAAACCCTGAGCTAAATCAGGTAAAGTAGGTGCATTTACCTTAAGCTGTCTAATATCTCGTAGATTTGGGATAAGGGATATTTACCTTCTACGGTCTTTTCGTTAAGTTTCCTAAAGTCTATTACTAGACGCCATTTCTTTTCTTCACTAGCATTCAATTTTTTTGACACTATCCATACTGTGGAGCTATAGGGTGAAATACTTGGTCTAATATTTTTTTATCTTTCCGTATTTGATTTTGTATTTCGGCTTTTAAGTGATACGGGTATTTAAATGGTTTACAGAATACGGGAGTTTCGTCCACAGTTCTTATTTTATGTTTAATTGCATTAGTAAATGACAAGTCGCAGCTTTCGTTATAAAATACACACGATAATTTTTACATAGTGCAATAATTTCGGCTTGTTCTTCTGGATTTAGGTGTTCTGTTCTAATTGCTTTATTAACGTCAATTTATTTATTATCGGCTTTACGGTTAATTACTTCAAAGTTAATTAAAGGACCTAATTTAATTTGTTGGTGGAAATTAATTTCTGTTTCGCGATCATCTTGAAGAGGAGTTATGCAAAGTCCGTTTCTTGCATACGCAAAAGATTCGGGAATCGTAATATTATTAAGAATAACTTGAGGAATTACTACTTGTCCTTCATTTATATCTACAGGGACTTTAATACGAGTTCTATTTGTTTGTTTCAATGGTTTAAAGTTTAAAGGATTTAATTCGAAAAAAAGGGATTTTTATTTCATTAATTTCTTATATCTGTTTGTCGTAATCTATTTTTGCACCTAATTTTTCTAAATCTTTGCTACCTAATAATGCATCGAATCGATCAAGCCATTGTATTAAATAAAAGTTTATATTACGATTAATGCCATAATCTGCGAGTATAGTGTATGATATATTTAAATCGTCGGTGATATTTTTACTGAAAATGATTTCTTAAAGAAATTAGTTTTAAAATGAGTTTTTACTATTTGTTGATTTATTATTGAATTTGAGGCACCAGAATCAATCAGTATCCTAAGATTAACTTTAGGGATGGTAAAAAATGGGAAACGGGGTCTACTAATAATTGTATTTAGGTCGAGGTGGTTTCCATCGAGGCTCGTAACCGAAAAGTTGTTATTGTGGGTATTAACCTCTTCATGCAAATTTTCACATGATTGTTTGTATGAAGCAAAGTTATCTTCGCGATAATCGGAATCGTAATTGTAATCGTAACTGTTGGGTTCTTCAACATTATACAATTCTTCAGAAATGACATTTCTAGGGTCGGTTTGTTGAAAATGATTTCATTGTGATTGGGGTCGGTTTTGATTTGTATTTAACTGGAACGTGTTTCGCGTGCTTATTGACATAGGAGGAGGTTTATATTCTGGTTTTTTACAAAAAAAGTTGGGAATTCGTTGGAAAGTTATTTTGAATTGGTCTAGTTTTTACTTTGATGGGACCTCCTTTGTGGTATATTCATGTTTTTAATAGGTTGTTGATAATTATTTGTATAATACAAGGGTTTCTGAGCCGTAGGATTGTGTGAATACTTATTTTGTTGGGGTAATTGTCTAGAAAATTTTTGAGGTTGTTTTGCCTAACAAAATTTAAGAAGTTTACTTGTTGATGACTATCATAATTTCTTAAATGTGTTAACGTGTCTTCTAAAGAAGTTTTTGTCTTACTTGTTATAAATGAACTATAAGGTTCAAGTAATCCGGCACAAAAGGTATTTTGAGCTCTTTTTTCATACATACTTTTTTTTGAAAATTTTTATATTAATAATTTGATAACAAGTTATTAAATCATTTTCTAACAGTGTTTAATTTCTTTGATCGCCAAAGCGATTTAGAAGGGTTGTTTTTACTTGTGTCCAAGTTGAACAATGTGATACAATTAAGGTTTATCGAGCGGCACCGGTCGATTTAGAGTAACATAATTCAAACACTAACTTGTTTAGCGAGCACTGTTCTTTCCCTACGGTATCAATTTTATATGTATATAAATTTTTCACACTGTTGTATGAAATATGACAAATTTTTTGAGCTTCCCTTGTATTGAGGAATGATTTCTCTAGCAAGATTTAATCCAGTATAATTTGCTGCCATTGTTTCTTTATTAAATTCTACTTCGCAATTAGAATTACTTGATTTGGTTTCTGTAAAAGATCTATCTCTAGACTATGGACTATAGCATGTACTTAAATTTAGGAAATTAAACAGTTGCTTACATTAATAAGGGTGCTAAGAACATCACGTGTTGTTTTTTTTATAGCTACTTCTTCAATTGGGGTCGAGTCTTGCAGCTGAAGCTTGTCTGTAGCCCAATTCTAGTTAACTGCTCAGGTGATGTCCTAGTGGAAGTGCTTCTAGCTTGATTAACACAATTGAATTTTGCTTGAAGGAACTTTTCGATCTCGGTTACAGGTTTCTTTCGATATCCAATAAAGTATTAAAGTACATCAGGTTTATTAACATTGTTTGGGTATCCTGTTTGCAGCGCCAGTTATATTACACTGAGAAATGGGTTTAATAATTTATTTCAGATATCACTAACTTACATGCTAATATGAATCTGGCGATT
Source organism: Vesta saturnalis (assembly GCA_036346205.1). NCBI lineage: Eukaryota > Metazoa > Arthropoda > Insecta > Coleoptera > Lampyridae > Vesta > Vesta saturnalis. Next base: position 2,038,577 of record JARFJB010001033.1, on the reverse strand, counting down.
ACAATACTGTCATCGTCTTATAAAACATTTCTTACCATCTAGATATTTGAACATTGAAATGGACAAATAAGTAACTAGTTTCTGAGTAATAACAGATAGTAAGCTAATAAACAATATTTTCCAAATTGTGAGTATGTTTAATCTTATCTCTATGTAACTATATATATATATATATATATATATATATATATATATATATATATATATATATATATATATATATATATATATATATACATATAGCACACACACACACACACACACACACACACACACACACACACACAGGGCGACCTGAACTCGATGGTCAAAACGAAAACAGCCGATTCCTCTTACCAAATGAAATAAAAAATTGTTATCGGTTTTCAAGATGTTTTTTAATTTTTTCGACGCCTAGCGGAGTTACAGAAATGTTCCCAAGGAAAAATTTGAAGAGCACAAAATTTACTTTTGGAATCTTGAATCGATTCGAAACAAATTCATTATTCACCATTTTTAAGACCTGACTTCCAAGACTTCCAAGAGCAATAGTCTTTTATGGGGACCCGCTTGATGTACGGCTAATGAAGTAAAAACTTCTGTATTCTGTAAACTTTAATTAAAGTCGGAGGTTAACACACTAGTTTTCGAATTATGACACTAAAAGTTCATTAAAATATGATAATCACCACAGTTTAACCACTTTTCGAAAAAAAAATACTTTGCGCTGACGTGATTCGAACCCACAACTTCAGAGGAATGAATCCCAACCAGCAGACCTAACCAGTCGTACATGAACTGTTTAGTTCAACTCGGCATTTGTCGCTACCTAAAGTATAACACGGTTTGTCGCGCGTGAGCATTTTGACCATGCACTAAATTACGGCAGTACTGAAGCTTCGTTATCGAAAGTTATAACTAACAGCTTTGTTGTACGATTACTTGTTCCTTCTGCAAAAATAATTAATGGTTTTGTAGGCTAGAAGTGTTTAGAAACTAGCCGAAGATGTGATATAAATTAGTAAACTCTGTAAATTTTGTCATTGACGCATCATGCAACATGCTAATTCAAAATCTTATTGCAGCATCAAATACGACTAGACTTTTTTAACGTATGTTTTATTCAAAATAGTAAGTAGGCTTATATTTTGTATGAAAACAAAAAATCAAGTTCTGTAACTTTGTATTACAAAAGAACAAACATGAAATTCTTCCTTGGGCAATAGTTGTAATAATTTCGGAGATTCCGGTGGATGTAAGCATTGTTGGCACAAAAAGTTAGCATGTTCATTACGAAGATATTTATTTCACCCACAGCAGGTCTTTTTAGTTTTTCGGTTTTTTCGCCTAGGGCTAATCTCACATCAACCGGCGACACTCGTACTGGGAGTCGGCTCTTCTTCTGTAATTCCAGTAAGTTTTCGCATTGATGTCTTCAAATCACTGACAAATTTTATATCTACAAGCGTGACATAACAAAACTGGAATATAGCGAGACCATTTCATCAACGACGTCGACACCGCCTTTGGTTTTATTATAAAACGTTTCTGACTTGTGTTTGTCGAGTGTCGCTACATCAATTTTATCATCCGAGTGTAGAGTTGAAAGCAGAATTACATTTTTGTATTTTTTAGGTGTTATGAAGCTAGCACACCGGTTTTCTAAAATGCAAATATGGTGCTTTCTTTTCTATTTTTTTTTCTGATAGTTCCAACGAGCGTTGTATCTTTTTTCAATAATTTCTTTGCTAACGGAAGTAGTAATATTTCTGCCACTGTTCAGAAAAGGGGATGACAATCTCAACACAACACTATCTGCTTTATTTTCATGTCTGAAGGGACCGCAAAGTTGTTTACCTGGATAAATTTCCATTTTCAACGTTTGGGATATATTGGCATCAACTAAAGCATAGATCTTAATTCCATACTTTGTCGGCTTGTTGGCAATGTATTACCGGAACTTGCACTTTCCTTGAAAATCAGGTAGCATTTCATCCATTGTCAGATATTCGGACGGTTCATAATACTCAGTGCACCTGTATACAAATTCGTCAAATACCTGTCTAATAGGCGCCAGATTATCTACAGCCTTTCTTTCAATTCTCGTTTCTCCACCGTCGAATCGAAGTGCTTCTAACAATACATAAAATCGGCGACTAGACATTACCGCCCGAAATCACTCAAGCGTTGCTCCGTCTTCGGTACAAAGCTCTTGAACGTTAAGGTTATTAACTTTCTTTATTCCTGCCATATACGCGGTGTCCAGAAACTCCACGGACAAAGTTTGCGTAGTGATTCTAGACCCAAAAATAAGAAAAAAAGTTAATATAAACCCAGGTCCGGAAACAGTTCGTTTAGAACCTACAAGGTGTGAAAAAATTTTATTTTCCTCGGTTTTATGGCGATATTTTGCGAACAAATTTGAATATGGTCCTAAAATTTGGAGCACGGGGGTTATTGTGGTCGAGAAACTTAAATATTTTATTGATTTTGATGCTGCCTGCATAGGGTGCCATCTACAGCGGTATGCTAAAAGTTAATTGGCCTTAACTTTTTTACCACGCGGTATATTGACGTTCCGTTTTGAATTAGTTTGTTCCCTTTTCAGTTCTAAGCAAAAAAGGTATACTTGGTCGATGCCTCTCAGATCAACCGTTTTCGAAATATTAGTTGATGATCTGTTCAATTTAATTCCCTATAATCCTTAGCTTATTGGAATTACAAATCAAAGTAAAGTATGTTTGCATTTTTATTTTAACTGTGAATTTAAGAACGAAAATGAAGAAATAAATAATAAAACTAAAAAAATAAATGTTACAAAAGGTGTTCCACATGATAACCATTTGTTTCGATATATAATCTCACTCGTTTTGATAATGAACGGCGAATCCCTGGACATATTCCCACATTATTTCTGAAGGTATCGCAGGCATCTACAGTGGTATGCTAAAAGTTAATTGGCCTTAACTTTTTTACCACCTTATATATTGACGTTCCGTTTGAATTAGTTTGTTCCATTTTCAGTTTTAAGCAAAAAAGTTATACTTGGTCGATGCCTCTCGGATCAACCGTTTTCGAGATATTGGTTGAATGAACAGTTTAATTTATTTAACCAGCTATTGAATCTCTTGCCATTTTAGCAGGCTTCGACTAAAACAAAATAACAAGTTGTTGCTTGGATACACAAATGTGTTTATGACATTTGTTGTTACTCTTGTAGATACAGCGTCTCAAATTTCAAATTAACATAAAACCGCGGAAAATAAAATTTTTTCACACCCTGTAGGTCCTAAACGAAGCGTTTCCGGACCTGGGTTTATGTGAACTTTTTTTCTTATTCTTGGATCTAGAATTACTACGCAAAGTTTGTCCGTAGAGTTCCTGGACACCCTGTATAACAGGCCAATGAGGGCGTTGTACCGGGACAGTCCCTCGCACGAGAGTTTTTTATATGCATTTTTCCTAAATACGCATTAGTGTAATTTACAATGTTCAGCAATACATTATCAGGGAAAAACAACTTCCATGCGTCAATGATACTCTTTGCATTGGTTGCCATTGCCTTTACACCGGCTTTCTTTGTAACTATATTTCGCTTTTCCGTGGGAATGTTAGGGCGCGGTGGATGCATCGACCATAAGGTTGTCTTATCTTTACCGATAATATCCTAGGCGCCCAGCGTACATTTCTATATCCTCAGATTGTAAACTAATACCTGATAGTTCCGAATCTGTCAAATGTTCGCTGTGTTCGGAAGGAGCGTTTGATTCACAACTGTCGATTCTTTGCTCTGCATTGGAATCACCGAGATCGATTGGAGGCTGTTTGAGATACCAAGGAACACTAACCACTAAAAGAATATAAAAGAAATTATCTCTAAAAAATAAAACTGCAAATCATTATGGAAAATCAAGATAAGAAGCAACGGTAATAGAACGCCAACGTAGTAATATTCCTTAGAAATACGAAATTTTTCACAGTCCAATAAAACGCCAATGTAGTAACATTTCTTAGAAATACGAAATTTTTCACATCCTTAGTAATCATGTATAATACATGCCTTCTGTGGCCTCCTGTAATTGGCGCAAGGCTAATTGCTTTAGTTTTTGTCCACGGCTTATCATTTAATTTTGTACGAATGCGGCTTGTCGCTTAATGATAAAAATGACCACACTTCTCGCAGCACGTTCACAAAAGCAGTTTAAAATGTAACTGATCACTCTTTTTCAAATTCTAATCGCTGTATCTCCAACAGCATAGTTGCAAAGTCAGCTAGATGGAGGGGTAGGGATAATTTAGTTTGTGGAGCCATGTTGTGCGCTTTTTTTTTAAAGTGTGAGCAAAATGACCATATAGCGACAAACGCCGGGTTAAATCCATGGCACCGAACTATTTATAACACAAGAATTGTCATAAATTATCTTTAATTTTAATTTTAGTTTGGAACATACAGGGTCATTTTTATTTTAACTGTGAAATCAAAATTAAAAAACACTCTGTATCTTGAAAACCGGAAACAATAGACATTTACCAACAATTTTTTGTTTCATTTGGTCAGAGGCTTCTTGTTTTGACCAATGAGTTCAGGTCACCCTGTATATATATATATATATATATATATATATATATATATATATATATATATATATATATATATATATATATATTAATTGTTATGGTCACAGTTTTTTGTCTGAGTCTAAAAAAGTGGTTTAACGTACACTTATATAAAACATCTGTATATATTTAAAGGGAAACCTTGTTAGATCCACGACTTTATGCAGATGTTACCAATCCCTAAAGTTGACAACCGTGTATTCATAAGATATTTGCTGTAACATAATTACGTTGTATTTTAAAAAACCCTGCTTGCTAATTTTTATTGGCTCAATCTTTAATAAGCAAGTTCTTCGGAAAAATGGAAAAATTCAAGGAATTATGAAAGTCGAATTTTTAATAATTTTTAATTTTTAATATTAGAGTCATTTTCTGTCATACAGAAACTTTTTTGTAAATAAATAGTGGCCTGAGATATAATTTAGGCAGAATCTTAACACATATAAAAACCAGATACAATATATCCCAATAAAATAATTAACATTATTTATTAAACAAAGTTACAATGTATACGCGCAGTGACAGTGACAGTGGGTATATGAAGTACTATGTTGTTTTAGGTAGAACGTTAGTTTTTTTTTGTATGTACAGAATCTAAATTAGTGTAAATGCTACGCCACTGGAATTATAGTAAAGGGTCGTGTATCATGGAAAAAAGTAATTAAGTGTTGTGAAGATTTTATTGAGAAATAATGTTTTGGTAAAACCCTTATTGAGATAATAATGGTTACATTCTACAGGAATTTGTCACGGTGCGTTGAAGAATGCGGTGTTAAAACTGTTATAAATGTGTGAATGTGTGAATTTATGATAGGTTGATATCGTATTAAAGTGTAGAAAAGAATATGTATGTATATCTTTGTTTGTATAAATGTAACATTGCGTAATAGAATAATTGGGGATCTAGTGCAAATGTTAGAATTTGCTAAATTGTGCGGAAGGAAGACCCGCGCGAATGTGAAACTTTCATAAAACGTTGAATATAGATGTGAACAGTATGTGGAGTAAATTTTAACCTAAATTAGGGCCTGTCCGAAGAATTGTAAGAATCTTTGTAAAGAAATTCAGGATGGCTGCGATTTTCTCGTACCGGCTGCGTTGGTTCCGTTTCAGACCTTCCAATCGGCGAACACTCGCTCCTTTAGGATAGGTTTATTGTAGTTTTAGCGCGAAAAATATGACGTTGGGCAAACTGGATGACCGCAGGTATATAAGGGAGAGAGTGCTACGGTACAAGAACCGAGCTGGTAGCGTAGTGGTGATACGACCTGCTTAGCATTCGGGAAGTAATGGGTTCGATTCCCGTTACCGTCTACCTTATATCAGGATTTTTCAGGGGGTTTTCCTCATTCACATGAAGCGTCATGATCACTACGTATATGTACACCATGTGCGGCTACTTAGGCGAATGCTGGGGTAGTATTTTCCCCTTCAGAACCCTAGCTCCGTTCCTTTCGGTCCTATCCTACCACACCCATCCTTAATCCCACCATGCACATATACGTAATGTATGTATGTATGCTGGGAATCCATGATTGTGGCTGAAGGAGCTCGGAAACCTCGAGCAGCCCGCCCTCCCCCTTGAATGAAATACGTGGTGTTATCCTTTTTCCTTCCAGGGTACAAGAGAGAGGCTTGTCAAAGAGCTATGCTTATGGGGTAATCGGGCGGGAGTATTTTGTGAGAACATAAAACGGTCTGCGCTGATTGTTGTTATTTGTGAATAATTAGAATCGCAGTGCATAATACTCTACTGAAAACACCCATTTAGGGGATGATGTATTGAAACACTTTCAAATGGAAGGATTTATTTGTTTACTAGTAAGTTTTCCAAAAATTATTACTAGATTTAAACTAAACAGGAAACATCAGGTTAAAAGTAGTGTGTATTACAGCGCAATCTGAAAAGAAACATAAAGTAATCCTTAAAGAAAGTTGTTCAAGCAGGGATGAAATAAGTTAAACAGTAATGGACATTAATGTTATTGAGTTAAGTGTATGTGCGATTATAGCAGCGCTAAATCGACTGTGTTACAGCATTTATGAATTTTGATGTTCAAATGCGAGTAAATATATTCTTTGGCTAACAAGAAGCAAGAATATTTTCAAATGTGCTATTCCTGGATGGCGTGTATCAGGATACCTCTCCTTGTGGACGCTCCTAGCCAATAATGGTTTTCGTAAACATTCGTCGAGAATGAAAACAATGTCAAGCAGTTCGTTTGGAAAACGTGAATTTTCATTTCGATTTTAAACCTTTTTGACAAAGTGAAAACGATATTGTGTCAAATACAATCGATTGAAATTAAACGGACATATGTCGTCTGCGTATTGCAATTGTTATATTTATTGGAATGGCAAATATGCTAAAAGTCGACTAGCATTAGAATGCCTTGGTTATTAATGTCAAAATCGTTAATAATGTGTCACTTTATGGCATGCGTCCTGTAATGTTGTGCCATTAAAGTCGTCTTGACGACGAAATACAAGCGGCGAATGCGTCAACTATTTGTTGGGGATTATGCAGCAGTTCACTGTTAAAATACATAAATGAATTGAATGTAGTAGTTTTAGAACGGTTCACAAAAGACCAAAACTTTTTTGGGTTGATTCTAAATTCAAGCTGTAAATTACTTATGTACATTTTGTAAGCGCTTCTAATATTATACTTCACCTTGGATCGTAACTTATTAAATACAGCGTAATTTGTTGAAGCTTTAGACTTTTTAAATTTCTTCAAACATAAATGTTTAAGTTTGAGTTTTATCGCGTGTAAACCAACAGGGGAATTTTCCAAGCTTATTTTTTACAAGGTATAAATTCATCAAATATTTTATAAATAATGTTATAAAATTCAGAAATCATTTGCTCGACATCCTCACAACTACAAATAATGTCCCAATTAGAACGTACAAGAGAATTGTATAAGCCAGTGAGATCTGTTTTACGAAAATTATATTCATCTTTTTTATTGGATATGGCGTGGGTAGATCGGATATTGATAAGATTAGAAAACATTAAGAGTGCAGGACGGTGTAAATCCTCGGGTAATAAGGGATCGTCCGCTTGTATGACATTAACTTCAAAATTGGCGCATACAAGATCTAGCAACTTCTTTGAAGACTTTAGAATACAGTTATATTGTTTTATATTCAAAAATGAAAATAAATTCAACATTACATTAATTGTAGAAGAAGTAGTGCCTTCAACTATGTTACCAGAAAACATACAATTTAAACTATCGATCAGTAAAATCAGTGTAATTGGTGGCTGTGCAGGAAGGGGATATATAAATTACCAAAATATTAAGGATACAAGAAGACAGTTTTAATTTAAAACCGACAATATCAGTTAATGGCAAATAGGAGAATCCACTTACTTGTATTACTTCAGCACAGCGAGAATCACGCCGCCTCCTTTTTACATACCAGTAGTAGCGGGATCACGGTCAGATCTAAATACTGAGTGCCGTGTGGAATCAAATAATTCTTTATTATCTATATATTATTTTGAGGGTTGGGCGAGAAAACAAAACAATTCAAACTCAGGTTGTTGTTGCGGAAACTACTAACTTTAGGTATAAGACATATTTAACAAAAATCAATTTAAAGAGCAGTTCATTCATGAAAAAATATACATTTCTTCCGTGGTCGGTAGAAAAAAATCAGTTCTGCCCTTTTGCAACAAATTTCGTATTGATAAATAAAAGGCTCTTTTGTTTATCATAATCTCCTATTTCAGGGAGAGGTGGAGAGGGGGGAGGGGGGATCAGACGAGGTGGAGAGGGGGAGGGGAAGAGGTAGATAGAGAGGCGTAAAAGATCAGAGAGAGGCGACCGACACGAAAGAAACGTGAGGGACGAGGGAGACCACCGCGAGCACGATCAACTGCTATTACAGAAAACATTCGCTAGTTTAAAATACACCTCTAGATGGCATCACAAACAAACAAATCTGCCATTAAAAATAAATGTAATCTAGTGGAGTTTTTTATCAGGTACGTTACTACAGGTTTATGCATAGTATACGCTTCTTGTTCCTGTAACCACGCTCTAATACCTTCCCTAGGGACATGTATTAAATCTAATCTCCTTTCTGACAGACGTATTTCTGCTAATGCAGTGAAACTGTCATATGTGATGGTATGACAACCCCTTATGAGTAAAAACTGGAAAATTAAAAAATAGTATTCTAATAAGCGCCCAGCATACATAATTTGATTATAAAGTCTAAGGCCCTTTTTGACAGAAGGGTGGGACTGAGAAAACATAAATGGACGAAAAAATGGCTGAAAAGATAGCCGCCAAGATGGCAGTCACAAATAGCCACGCCCATCACCCAACTCCGAGGACAATCCCAAGACCAGCTCTAAGAGCAGACCCGATGTCAATCCCAAGGCCAAATATACGCCGCTCACGTGGGCGTATACAAAAAGTGGTGGAAAAAGTTTCCCAGTTTGCGGGGCTTGTGACGTCACCAAAAACAACATGGCGGGAAAGATGCCGTTATTGTACTACGGTACTATCAAAGAATGTAGGGCAAGTGGGCAACCTGTATATATATATATATATATATATATATATATATATATATATATATATATATATATATATATATATATATATATATATAGTGTCCCATTAAGAATGGGACACAGAACAACCGCAGATTCCTCAATTTAAAATAAAACGATTAAGCGAAACATGCTTAGATAAAATGTTACTCGTTTCTGAAATAAGGGGTGCTGAAGTTGAAAACTGAAAAACTATTAATGACCATAATTTTTTTAGTACACTGTATAATTTTACTTAAATCGGTACGCTTGTACAATATCATAAAATACACCTAACAGCAGAAAAATCAGTTCAGTACGCTTTACCAGTGGCGTACGGCAGGAGTAAGTAATACTTGTACCCCTTCTAAATGTTACGCCGCTGTCCAAATACTAATTTTGACTATAATTTAAATTTTTCTGATATTTTCTAAGTAAATAATCTACTCTTGTTAGTTTATTGTAAAGTCATTGGTTTTCGAGATAATCGCAGTTTAAGACAGGAATGCATGTACTTTTTATTTGTATTATTATTACTTATTTGCATTTTTATAATTTTGTCTCAAAACGAAACAAAACAGAAACTAATGTAATGACATTTTTACTGTAACAAATTTTCAATACGTCCACCATTAACTTGTACACACTTCCTTATACGTGCAACTAAAGACTGTCTCACTTTAAACAACTGATTTGCTTGATTTTGTCGAATGTCAGCAGCAGCATTCTGAATTTTGTTCCAAAGTTCCTGACGGGTATTTATTGGTTCACCATAAACAAGGGTTTTGATGTAGCCCCAATAATAAATATTTAAAGGATTAAATTCAGGACTGCGTGGTGGCCAAGCAAATTCGCTTCCACGTCCAATCCAACTATGTGGAAAACGTAAATTTAGGTAATTCCGAACAGATAACGTGAAATGGGCTGGCGCACCATCCATCATAAACCAGATGTTATGACGTAAATTTAAAGGAATATCGTCTAACATATCCTCCATATGTTTTTGAAGAAAATTGAGGTATTCTATCCCATTTAATCTGTGGGGAAGCTCGTACGGACCAATTATGTAATTTCCAATAATACCCACCGAAACATTAATAGAAAATTCTGTTTGGAAGTGGTTCTCCCTTGGCAGGTGTGGATTTACAGTAGCCCAGAAATTACTGTTTCGCCAATTATAAACCCCTCTGCGAGTAAAAGTTGCTTCGTCGTAAATAAAATTTTATTTAAAAACATGGGATCACTAGTGTTCTTGTTAAGCAAATTTCTATAGAACTGCAATCTCACAGGAGGGTCGCGTACGAGTAAATGTTGTACTGGCGTAAAGTGATAAGGATATAATTCTTCTCTTTTCAAAATCCTATGAACAGTAGAGCGGCTTACCCCAGTTGCTGCAGATATTCTACGAGTACTTAGCTGCGGATCGATAGTTACTTGAATCAAAATTTCATCCTCCTCATCTACTGTAATCAATCTAGGTCGTCCTGTTTCAAGTTTTGGTCGAAATGTCCCCTTTTCGCCCAACCTGTCATACAAACATTTGAAAATTTTGTGTCCTGGTTGCTGTCTATTTGGATATAATTCTGAATATCCCCTCTGCCATTAAAATTATTCTGGGCATAAGTACAAACCATGTCCCTCACTTCTAAATTGGAAAATTATGACGTGGGATTTTACAATAATATTACAGTTATTAATAACATTAATCACTTATCGAAACGGATAGTTACTTCGAAAATTTTTAACTGACAATGACAGCATAAATCAACGCCTACTGCCCAAATTCACAATTATAACGAAATAAATTTTCTCACGATCGCAACGTACCTATTAGGAACTTAGAAATTAGAATAAACCTACTAAATAAAATAAAACTAAACTATCTAAAAATAACTAATTCATAAATTTTGTTTCCACTTTGTTTAGTTTTAAGGCAAAATTGTAAAAATGCAAATGGGTAATAATAATACAAATAAAAAGTACATGCCTTTCTGTCTTTAACTGCGAATATCTCGAAAACCAATGACTTTACAACAAACTAACAACTGTAGATTATTTACTTAGAAAATATCAGAAAAATTAAAATTATAGTCAAAATTAGTATTTGGACTGCGGCGTAACATTTAGAAGGGGTGCAAGTATTACTTACTCCTACCGTACGCCACTGGTAAAGCGTACTGAACTGATTTTTCTGCTGTTAGGTGTATTTTATGATATTGTACAAGCGTACCGATTTAAGTAAAATTGTACAGTGTATTAAAAAAATTATGGTCATTAATAGTTTTGCATTTTTCAACTTCAACACCCCATATTTCGGAAACGAGTAACATTTTATCTAAGCATGTTTCGCTTAATCGTTTTATTTTAAATTGAGGAATCTGCGGTTGTTCTGTGTCCCATTCTTAATGGGACACCCTAATATATATATATATATATATATATATATATATATATATATATATATATATATATATATATATATAACCGAGTTGGTAGCGTAGTGGTGACACGATCTGCTTAGCATTCGGGAGGTAATGGGTTCGATTCCGTTACCGTCTACCTTGCATGAGGTTTTTCAGGGGTTTTCCTCATACACATGCTGGGGTAGTATTTTCCCCCTCAGAACCCTAACTCCGTTCCTTCCGATCCTATCCTGACCACACCCATCCTTAATCCCACCATGCATATATACGTAATGTATGTATGTATGCTGGGAATCCATGATTGTGGCTGAAGGAGCTCGGAAAGCTCGAGCAGCCCGCCCTCGAGGGAATGAAATACGTGGCCTCTTCCCTCTCTTCTATATATATATATATATATATATATATATATATATATATATTTAGCATTTGTTAGACATCATCTTTTAAAATTATGATTTACTGAAGACGATAACAGTAATTGTTATTGAAACCTTTAAACTTTAAAATTAATAAAAATACACGATTACGTACCCAAAAAATAAGTGTTTTACTTATGAAATCAAAATGGTCATACAATTCTTTAAATTACTGTCATAATTTTACTGTAAATTTTAGAATTGTGTAAATAGGTTAGCATACGTTTATAGTAATTGTGTATGACATATTTGGCTCCTTAAGTGTTTTCTGATTCGATTTAGTTGGTAGTATTACTTCCATTTCACTATAAGATTAATACGTGTAAATGGGTTAGTTTGCGTGTAAAGATCGTTAAAGTTGTACTAATGTTCTCTACGTAACTTTTGTACACTTAAAAGTGTTCATTCTTTTTTTTTTTTGTTAAATTATTGCATCGTACAACATAAATTAGCTTTTCATAAATCGATTTTGCCTTTTATTAAAGTGTTGTACAATCAATTTACGAGTGAGGCATAATAACAAATATGTTTTGACAATAATTAGCTAAAAGAGAGATCAAGTATGGAAACAAAACCGGTCACTAATTTCTCTACAAAGGTTTATTTTCCTAAGTTATCGTTTTTGTCCATAGTTAAGATGAAACATTAATATTTTGTGATATTCCGTCACCTAAAAGTTTCATTCCAGCTTAGTGATTAATAGTTTTATTTGGTGAATTTGCTGAAGTTTATTGTGTGAAATTCGAAAACAATTTGACCATTTATTTATATATTTCTTAAAATTAACAATTAACAATAGACTTTATGGGATTCAAGCATATGCTGTGAGCGTAGTGTGATTTGAACTTATTCAGCCTTTTCAAAAATCCTATTAAATCTATGCAGGGTAGTCCTTAAGTAACTGTACATAGAATTACAGTAGATTTTTGAACATTTATGTATAAAAATTTAGAACTAGAGGAGTATGGTATTAGAAATAATAATTTGGTGTATTTTTTAGAGGGCGCCAAACAGGCCATACCTGTTTAAGTTAAGTTAACGCTACTTTTGTAGAGTAATATTAAATCCACGTTATTTTAACAGGAAAAGAGTATACTTGTTAATAACCTTAAAACTTAACGGTTTTCGAGATAATTGCATTTTAGGGATCAACTGCATGATTCCTATTCAAATATTGATTTCTAAAAATGGAATGGGCGTATACGCTAACATTTTTTTACAGTCATATAGTATAGTTGAAGTTAACATCAAAAATTTATATGTTACTTTGAATTAAGGCCCTAATTAGGAATGCAATACATTTTATTAAGAAAACATATTAAGAAAAAACAGAGCTAAATAACATTTACAAATTTAATTATGTCGCATTAAATGTTCGATATGTCTTCTATTCTCTTCGATGCATTTAACCATACGTTTTAATCGCCTCATATTAAATAACATCATTGCATCAAAAGAACCTGTTGCGCTGTTTAGCTGTTCCCAAATTTGGTCGTGGGTATTTATGGGATCCTTATGAACTGGTTGTTTAATTGCACCCCATACACCGAAATCGATTGGATTAAATTCTGGGCTACGTGCTGGCCAACGGAAATGGCTACCGCGAGACATTCAACTTTTAGGAAAGTTGGTATTTAAATATATTCTGACTTCTCTCAAAAAATGTGTTGGTGCACCATCTTGCATGAACAACATATTTTGCTTTAAATTCAGTGGCAATTATTCCAATAGATCCCCATTCATATGCTGGGGTAACTCGTATGTCCTAGGAGTTAGTTCCCAATGATACCACATCATAAGTTTATTTGAAATTCATGTTAGAAATGTCTTTCACTTTTAGCAAGGGATTTTCCATTGCCCAAACGTGATTATTCCTTAAATTAAAAATACCATGGCGGGTGTACGGAGCTTCGTCGGTAAATACTATTCTATCAACAAAGCAGTGATCAACATGTTTCGGATATCACTTGCAAATTGGCATTTTAATGGTAGATCTGCTAGCAATAAATTTTTCAGCGGTGAAAAATTATATGGGTGACATTTCTCGAGGTGCAGTCTTGTTAAAATTTAAGTTATACTGATTGCTAAATCAGATGATAAATGTCGTATACTAACCTGAGGATCATCTTCAACGCGAACCATTATTTAGTATTCTTCATTAGGCCTAAACTTGCCTAAATTCCTAATAGATTGCTGAATGTTTGATGATCAGGATGCTGCCTGTTTGCATATATTCTCCAATATTCTCGTTTCGCAGCACGCTCGTGTAACGCCCCTGGTTGAGTATTGCCTTATTTAATTCCACTCTAATGTGGATTTTGTTATTACTTGCCTCTAGCTAACTTTAGTGAGCTGGGGGTGAGTTTTCAGACACGTATACCTATTAATAAGGTATACTAAAAAGGTTTTATACATGCGTTTATAAATAAGTATAAATTAACATAAACATTTCTGGAAATGTAGAAATCAATGTTATACTAAATAAAACTAATGCTATAATGATACAAATATTAACTAAGCACTAATCAATAATTAAACAACTCAAAAATAATTCTGGGATTGGTTTTGGTGCCAGTGGGTTCGGCAGCCTTCAACACAGCCGGCCTGGTTGGGTTGTTGGCGAGTCGCTCGCTTCGGCTGGTGACTTTCTTTGTACTGTGAATACTATAAAAATTTAATATATTTCATTTTACACAAAAATGGTGGTTTGTTTTGTTATGCTAACGTGCAACGGTGGTGTTTTCGAAAAGAATATATATATATATATATATATATATATATATATATATATATATATATATATATATATATATATATATATATATATATATATATATATATATACCAAATGAAATGGATATTTATACTATATGGAGAAGTACCATTTTAATCATTATAATACTTAAGTAAGTATAAATCGCAGTGTGAGGTTAACTTCTTGATACAAATCTTCCTAGTTATATGGTTAAATAATTATTTACGGGAATTATTGTCTAATAAGGTCGGCCTGGATTGGTTATAATGCAACCCTAACATGGGGCTAATGTTGTTATAAAATGTCAGAAGACATAAATGGCCTTGTTGCTTGCACAATACAAAGGCGGCTTAAATTACTAAAATTACTGGTATAATTAATTTTTATATACACACGACAAGGGTTAAAGAGAATTAAATCAATTAATTAAACTTAAATTATATATACAGGGTTCGAAACAGTTGGTTGAATACCGAAATATTTAGTATTCGATTTACTTGCGTTTTACTAAACAAGTAGGAAATTCAAACAGATGTGATTTCAACTGATATGTCAATAAACTATTTTTAATTGAATCTATTTATAGAAATGGAAAATTTAGGTAATTCAGGGAATGCTATGCTATTTATTGGATCTGTATGGTTCAAATTATTACGCTAACACGTATAAACAAATTGTTTATAATTTAAATAATTGCTTATTGAAAACGTGATCGTTTTATTACAAAGCCGACTTTGTTTAATTCTATGATTTTGTTTCACATTAGTTGTATAAACGGAGTGTTTCGGAATTCTGGTTTATTTATATAGGAGGTTCTTAAGTAGGATAGGATATACAGAGGGTTTCAGTAATTATTCCTTGCAGCCAAGGTTGAGCCTCAGAGCTAAACAATGGTAACGTCCTAGATATTTACAGTCAGTACGGTCAACTATAAATACATACAATTTATATGCGTCAGGAATTATTTATACATGTGGTTTTTATTCAAGGTGGGTGTCTACTGCGTGGACGGAAGAGTTCTCCTTAACTATTAGAATATCAAAACCAATTTTGTTGTGGTAATACACGATCATTGGACCCTACATTCTAAAAATATTTAGGTATATACAGGGTGATTGACAAAAACATGCCAACCCAAACCTGTGTTTTTTCAATACCCTGTATATCTTTGCATTTTTGCATTCACTGTTACATTTAGAATAAAAATATAGAAATTTGTATCTGTATCACTAACGTTCTCCAGATATCGTCACTTTAGTACCAAAATAGCGTTAACTTTGGAACCACGTTGCGAGCGTTGTCACCACGATTTTGTAAATCTGTTTATACCGCCGACTATTAATAATAGTCTACTAACAAACAAACTGGGAAATTTTTCGAAAACATGTAAAGCTATACAGAAATGCTGCGCGAAATGTAATTGTTCTAAATTTTTTCAAATGCATCACCCTATACATTTTTTTACACTTCGATTCCCCGTGAAAAGTAGATACTAATTGGTAGTAAGTTTTATAGCCATAAATTCTTGAAATATTGACGCTTTATTTGAAAATATTGACATACAGAAGAGCAAATAAAACAAAATCCAGAGCAAATAAGAAAACACGAATGGCAAAAAAATTCTTTAACTGATAGGAAAACTTAATTAATAACTAAACAATAAAACAATTTTCTACATCTAAAAATAAGTTGAACAAGTAAACATAAACGAATAAAACCATAAATTCAAGTCAAATGTTCAAAATGCTGACCACGCCTAGCTAAACGGTTTGCAATTCACTTGGTAAATGAAAGATTCACTCGCAAGAACATTAGAGGCGAAATGGATTGAAACACAACTCTAATCAAATTTTTCATATCTTCGCTTGTGGTGGGAAGATGTTGGTAAACTTTTCTTTAACGTAGCCCCAAAGGAAGAAATCAAGGGGCGTAAGATCCGGTGATCTGGCTGGCCAGTTTTTGCACACCACCTCGTCCTATCTACCTCATCCGCTAATTTCTATCGAGATATTGCCTAACGTTGATTGCATAGTGTGGAGGGCCGCCATCCAGTTGATACCAAATCGTACGAATATTATCTACCTCAATATTTTCCGAAAGCTCGGGTAAATCATTTTCCAAAATCTGTAAATATGTTTCTCCAGTAAGACTGCCATCAAAGAAAAAAGGACCAACCACATTAAAATTAATTATACACCCCACACAGTAACTGACCATCAATTCTGGTGATCAACAACTCTGAAGATATGTGGATTAGTATATGAATAGTGATGATAGTTATGTGTATTAATATTGCCATTATAGTGAAAAGTTGCCTCATCCGTAAATAGAATATTATTAGCAAAATTGGGTTCTTCATTTACTTTAGTAGTTACCCATTGGCAGAGAGATTCGCGGTTTTGAAAATCTATTTCGCTTAAAGCTTGATGTTGCTCGATACGATAAGAATGCAATTTTTTTTACTAAAGCTGCGCACTGCAGTATTTCTGTTTAGGTCTAGGTGTGTACTTAGCTCTCTGGTACTAATTTACTGATCTTCTATAAGAGATGCCACAACTTGAAACTCACTTTCTTCATTTGGGCTTGTGTTTGCGCGCTTGGGATAACACACACTTCCAAAATTTATAAGTCTCTCAGCTACATATATAAACGATTTCTTCCGCGGCTGTCTTCTCTCTGCGTATTGTTCACACTACAAACGGATAGCCAGCAAAGGATTTCTTTACGCTTTGCCGTAAATAAAGGTCATATCGACCATTTCTTCTTTGGAAAAGTTCATTTTATACAAAAATTGACAAAATGACAATCCAAAAACACACAAACTAATGGAACAATATTTTAATGATTATACAAATGTCAAAACAGTAGATGCAATTGTTCCCCTTTATTACGAGCGGTTAGCCTACCTGATTTGTTTTGTTCAATTCTATTGTCTTAGTAAATTGGTATTTTAGAATATTTCCACGTAAAGGCGTCAATATCTCAAGAAGGGTCCGTCTTATGGCTATGAAACTTATTATCAATAAGTATCGACTTTTCACGGGGAATCGAGATTTGGAAGAATATACGGGGATTTGCATTTAAAAAAATTGAGAAAAATTACATTTCGCGTAAGTTAATCATTCTGTGTAGTTTTACATGTTTTAGAAAAATTTCCCAGTTTATTTGTTAGGATATTATTAATAATCGGTGATATAAACCGATTTACAAAATCGTGGTTTCAAAGTTAACCCTATTCTGGTACTAAAGTGACGATATCTGCAGAACGGTTAGTGATACAGACACAAATTCGTTACTTTTATTCCAAGTGTAACAGTGAATCCAAAAATGTGAAAATATACAGGGTATTCCATTTAAAAAAACAGGTTTGGGTTGGCATATTTTTGCAAAAATATATATAAAAATATACACCTAAATATTTTTAGAAAGTAGGAATAATGATCGTGTATTGCCACAGAAAAATTGGTTTTGATATCTCTAATAGTTAAGGAGCAATCCTCCGTCCACGCAGTATACACCCACCCTGTATAAGCCGGATTTACAAAGGGTTTAATTTTGTTATACCTTGTAGCCAAAGTTGAACTTAAGAGTTGACTAAAGGCAACGCTCGTTTACAGTCAGTACGGTCAACTATAAATACGTAGAAATGGTTAGTTCAGGTTTTAAGCTAGGGTGTCAGAGGTATTCGGTATAATTGAACTCCCCAGACGTGGCTTTTGAGTCAGTTTCCTAGCGAAAGAGCTCGATAACAAGTTAAGCTACCGCCCACGTTACTCAGCAAATAGCCTACACTCGGTATAGGTTGCTAGTCCCTCTTTTACGTCAGATTAATTTTAAAAGGCATTTTGGTAACAGGAATTGACATGTATTTCAACTATTTGTATTTATAATTTGAAAAGGTGTACTTTGAAAAATTGAAATTCTTGAACAATAAGTTCAATTTGTACAGAAAATTTGTTTAAGAGGGCGGGTCAGGATTTTATATTTTCTCGGGCACAGAGAAATCTTCAAAGAAACGCAGGAACGCTGGTCTAGTAATAAATTACTACAGAGGAGTATCCTGCAGGAGAAGTGAAAAAGAAGCCTTCCCCAAGGGGGAGGGCGGGCTGTTTGGGTTTTCCAAGCTCCTTGAGCCACGGTCATGGATTCCCAGAATACATACATGACGGGTATGTACATGTTGATTTTAAGGATGGGTGTGGTCAGAATAGGATCGGAAGTAACGGAGCTGGGGTTATGTGGGGGGAAATACTACCTCAGCATTCACCTAAGTAGCAGCACATGGTGTGCGCATATGCAGTGACCATGCCGCTATATGTGTATGAGGAAAACCTCATACAAGGTAAACGGTAACGGGAATCGCACCTATTACTTCCCGAAATAGAAGAAGTGAAACTTTCCCATTTATACTTCGTGCGGAAGTGGGGTTTGGACGGAATTAGACGCGATGTCTTTTGCACATATAGAGAAGAAGTCTGGTACGTACGCAAACGTGACGTTTGTTAATGCATTTGGATTCTGAAATTGAGTAAATCCTTGTATAAATTATTATTAGCATAATTTTAAAATAATAAAAATGTATTCATCTTACTATTTTTCTGGCTCATTACACTCGTTATAATTTTTCTTACAGTAAATAGCAACCATTTTCCGCTGTTCCTTAATTAACCAAAATAGACACAGACTAATTATTGCAAAACTCAGATATTATTGAAACAAGAATGTTTAGTTGTCAAAATCATTCGTGATGTCTACCATTCCTACTACGTTTATAGTTCTTGGACGTCCGCCTACTAAGTTAATAATTCTCTAATTGAATATTTAGATTTTGATCCCTAAAATGCAATTATCTCGAAGAAAATGAAAGACATATCGAACATTTAATGTGACATAATTAAAGTTGTAAATGTTATCTAGCTGAGTTTTTTCTTAATTTGTTTTCTAAATAAAATGTATTGCATTCCTAATTAGGACTTTATTTTAAAGTACCATACACATTTTTGATGTTAACTACTAGTATACGTTAATAATGTTCATCATAAATCATGCACTTTAATCTTTAAAATGCGATTATCTCGAAAACCGTTAAGTTTTAAGGTTATTAGCAAGTATAGTCTTTTCCTGTTAAAATAACGTAGCTTTAATATTCTTCTACAAAAGTAGCGTTAAATTAAACAGCAAAAAAGTTTAGCGCACGTTTATGCCACAGGTGTGTCCTATGTGGCGCCCTCTAAATAATACATCGAAGTAGGTACAAAATTATTATTTCTAAAAAATCCCTAGTTCTAAATTTTTATGTATAAATGTTCAAAAAGTTAGTTATTGCAAAAAATAAATCTTAAAATTTAACCTTCAACACCCTGTATGTTTCTTAGCAACATTTTATTATGGCAGGATGGTTCATATCGTAATATTCTAGACTGATAATCTACTATAATTCTAGGTACAATTACTTTTAAGGACTACCCACCTCATTAATATTGGTTTCGAATATGGTAATTATTACAATAAAAGTAATTAAAATATATCTCATTATTACACAACATATATTATAGTATTATAGTATAGTATAAGGTAAATAACAGATTTAGGGATAACCCAGATACGGAATCATAAATTCGAATATATTCTACAGTATTAAAACTGGAAAAGTAGTTTAAAGATCTTTGTTTATAATTTAGTATTTAGGACAGCTACTTAATATAATAAAGTGCCCTTTATTATTAAATATCATATCAGAATATGATTAAAGGTAAATACATTTTTTTTATGTTTTCCATTACAACCATTTATTATAGTAGTTATTACTCCATTATCCTAATGTGAAAGTCATTGATTATGTACATTAAATTTTATTTATCAAACAACTAAAATCCGTTTTTAATTATGGAAGCTTTTTTTTTGTATATACTTTTTCGTGATGATATACAATGTATAAAAGTTTTAATCAAGGATTTTTAACATTAATAAATCTCAATATAAAAACTCGGTGTCATTAGTAATTTAATTATAAAGTATTAGTTATCAGTTTTGCATAATTGATTTTTAATTAAATTTTTAATCAGTAATTAAGCTTTCCTAAATCTGTCAAACAAGTTTGATATTGTTTATGGTCCGTTTTGTTTGAAAATGAAAAATTCGTTATTCAATTAGGTATTACATTTTAGCAGGTTAGAAACCATTTCTGTAACGCTGCAAATTAAATTATAATTTCTCTTTTATAAAATTCTGCTTTTGTTTAAAAATTAAATTAAACTATCATGTATGCCCGTAGGATAAGATGATATTATATCACGCTTAAGGAATCACTTTTAATTCGAGAATAATGTGTATTTTATTAAATATATTTAAACTAATTTACTAGAAGTAACCAATCAAAACCAGTTTTTGTAGTGTGACTGACTCCGAGAAAATTTTTACTGCCCTAGTGTGCTGGGCGGTAACCAGAAAATTATTTCGGGGGGTGGGGGGTTAGCAGATAGAGTAATCTGGTATATTTTATAATGAAATTCAAGTCATCTTGCAACTTTTGTTTATTTTTTTGATATTGATCAAAGGACAAGGCACACTTTTAATTTAAACTCGAGACCGTTGGATTTTTTTGAAATTTTCGTATATTATTTGGCATGTAAAAATAAGTATTTTTTACCACTGCGCCAAACCTGTAAGTATACTGGGTGTTGCATAAAATGAGGTCAAACGATTTTATACGTGTGGATATCACTTGTCAAATATAATTATTTTTGGTCTTATTTTAGAGAATTTGTTACGTGTTTATCGCAAATAACGTGTATTTTCGATAATTTCTTTTACTTTATAATGAATGAACCGCAAATTAAAATCATTGGGGATTTAAATTCTATTTTGTGAAACGTAGGCAAGCCGTTTCAAAAATTAAGCACTACTATTTTCATTGTGGATCTATTTTAGATCGCACTTTATGGGTTACTTTCGCCCTTTCGGCTGCGATTTGTAAGTACTTACAACCGTCGGGAGCGGCACAATAACGAAATTTTTCTTTACATTTAGGGTTCGATTAACGAACTAAATACATTTAGTTTTTTTTATTCTTTGTGGGCATCTGCGACGGCTCACTACTTGCCATCGTCAGGGCTGAATTATAATTATGTTGTAAGTTAAGATTGTTATTAATACTTTGGGGAAAACTAGCATAGTATCATATTTGTTTACGTTCGATATTTATTCGACAAGTATTAATTTGAGTTTAAATTAAATTAAATAAACGATTACTGTGTGGTTGTTCGGGTAAAAGTTTGTCTCTCTTTTAAATTGTTCCTTTTTTTTTTTTTGGAGCACTACCTGTTTCAGGTTTTACAGGGCCTGCCCCTACTCTACTCCTCTTTTTCCTTTTTCTTTCCTTTTCTCCCCTTTCCTGACTAAAACCTGTGGCGCCTATCCTTTAGTGGCTATCTAACCACGTCAACACCATTGTAGCAACCCTCCAAAACCCCACGCATCCAAGTGCTCTGCGGTCAAACGACCGTACGCAGGAGCTTAGTCGAGTGCACTTTCAAAAAAATGTTTACATGCAGGTTAGGCATGTAGCAAATTACGTGGAAAACGCTAAAATACTTCAATGTTTAAACTCAATTTTATGTCCTACGAACAAAATTATAAATATACAGGGTGGTGCTTGTAAGTCAAGCACAGCCGATAAAATGTTTTTTTAATAGAACACCCTAAATAATTTTAAAAACTGCTTAACTAGCCGACTTCAATGAATTAAATTAAAATTGGTCTAGGTACTATATATTTTTAATGTCACAGGATCCTGATGCTTATATATATATATATATATATATATATATATATATATATATATATATATATATATATATATATATATATATATATATATATGAAAACTAATACTGCAGGGTTCTCAAAAGATGTACGTGGATGTGGTGGAGAAGGCTAAGTGCAGTGTTATATAATAGAATAATTAGTGGTCGAATTTAAGGGGAGTAGAATAAAATATTGTAACGCCGATTCCAAATAAAATTGGAAAAATGTAAACTAACAAAAGAAGTATATTCATAAGCAAGAAAATGAGTAAGAAAGTCTTTTATTTTACTAAATGTGACAAAATATAGGCTATACAAGAAAATTAGCTCCTCAATCTTCTCTATTAACGGCATCATGAATACATCTCAATAAAGCATTTGACGGGTATTTAACGTTTTTTTAGCGTATCCCAAATACCATACGACACTCGCCACATGAGCACACATACCTAACGTCCTTGCACCAACTTTCATGTGCAATATGTCCCCAATATACTGCCGTCTTTAGGAAATACCCCGCATGTGCAAAAATTATGAAAATTGAGCACGAAAATCAGTTCTAGACAGCTTATATTACATGTTTACATAAGAAAAACACCGTATCTACAGCCAAAAAAATATATTTTTGAAAGAATTCTAAATCTAGCATCTACAAAAAGATTTTCTAAACTGAAGAAAAACCCCGCAACTACTACGCTACTTAGAAAAAACACGGTATATACTTGTCCTAGCCTGCAGATGCCGGGTTTATTCCAAGTAAGATGCAGTCGCGGTGTTTTCGCTAAGTAACTGGCGCGTATTTCCGTAACCTATTTAGTTTCTCCTAAACTTGGTGTGAAGTAGTTTGTTTTGTGTCTCAAAATTGTTCAAAAAAATCTTTAAAGATCGATGCAAATAAGGTAAGTCATATAATAATGGTATATTCAATAATATCTTTTTGCAAGTTTACTTTACTTAAAATACTGATGTTCCTTAGTATCATATACAAACGGAATGATTTGATTTCTCCGGTTATTCTATGAGAAAAAAACTGTTCTTTTTGGCATAGGTCCGGAAATGGAAAATCCAAGATACAGGGTGTTAAACTATGTAACGAATCTTTTAAATTCTTCGTTCATTTAGTTTTAAAATATAATAAAAAAAAAAGTTTTTCATTATTAATGATTTATAAGTTGTGGTAGGCAACTTAATTTCCATATCTTTTTAGGGGTTTATGCTTCCGTATCGTGAATTATTTTTTCTGCATTTTTTTTGCGCACATTTTTTCGCGCACCGCTATATCATCTGACATCCTAAGCGGCCTTTTCTTCATTTCTTGATGTATTCTGTGTTTATTAGGAAGCCATTTTTGAGTTTTCATCTAAATTTTGTGGAAAGTGCCATTGATTTAATGGTAAGTTACATTTAATTCGTATTATATTAAAATTGAAAACACTTGCTCTTTGCAGGCACTTTTAGACTTTTACTACTTTGATTTTACCACTTTTAATTGCACTTTTAATTACATTTTAATTACACGTTTAATTCTACTTTTACGTACGCTTGTACTTATACTTTGCTAGATCTAAATTTAGATCACACCTTTTATTTGAACTTTCGAGAGAATGGAATAAACACTGGATTATTCAAATTTCATGAAGATAAATTTATAAGAAGTAAAAATTCAACTTTGCTATGGTTTACAACGTGCAGCATTGTTATTACGATATATTGCGCAATATTGGTGCAAATATTACATCACCTTTGGTTTGCATTTCCGTATTCGTTTAGATACCAGATGTTATCAAAAAGTTGTGTACGAAAATTTTCGAACAGGTATTTATATCCATAATTTAGTAATTTAAGGCTATTACAATTAGTTTTTAAGATATATTTTATATAATTCTAAATTTAAATATTTAATAAACACAATTTGTATATTTTTTTATTTTGACATTGTAGTGAATTTTTTATTGTATCCTCGGTTTAGTTATTCCGAGCATAATCAAAAAATAACTTGGCGTCCGAGATAATTTTTATTATTGTTACATTGCAGTTACTATATTGATGTTAAGTGGAAATAACCAAGCAGAAATTTGTGGTAATTAAGCAAATCAAAAAGATTGAATCGGCCTGAATTAATTTACCGACTGAGACAACAGCATTATCTTTTATTGAGTGGTTTTGATCTCTGGTTAGCTTAACGATTTGTTTTGAGAACATTTACAACCCATTTATTTATTATTAAATTATTTACACCAGGCACTCTTTAAACCTTATTTATACGTGGCGCTTTTAAACCACCATAATTATAACTATTCAAAAACACCAGTTACTTGTAAATATCTGAAAAATGTTTTCTAACTGACAAACTTATTCGTAGTGCTGTGAGGCTAGTGTGAGGCTCCGTAACTAGATTAAAATTAGTAAGTTGAGTAGCGTCCCGGGAGGCAATGTTACGAATATAATGATTAACGAAAAACAAACAGTTTAAGCAACAAAGAAAGTACTATTTTAAACTGCTTAATTGAATAACTTGAAAAATTAAAACATAAAACATTTATGTTTTAGTTTTTCAACTTTGACAAAATTGTTTACAACATCTTTAACAATTCTTACAAATATTACTACTGACGAAGATAACTTTAAGTGTTATCGAAACGTTTAGATTGTATAATTAAAATACACCATTAAAAATCCCAAAAAGATAAGTATTTTATTATGAGTGTTAATGGTGAAAGTTTACATTTTCATATTTTCGAATATGTTCAAAAGAAGTAAACTTTTAGTCAACATGCTAATAGCGACTCATCCTGATCACCCTGATCATGAGTTCACATTGTTACAAAATGTTGACTGGTCCGAGAGTGAGAAAAATAACAGTACTTCAATCTCCTTTCAAAACTCCAATGTAAATGGAAGTTCAAGAAATGACAAATTCAAAGAATATCCAATTTTTACAGAAGATGGAATAGAGTTGCAAGAGATTGAAAATGAGAATGCAAGACCATGTGTTGGAATGTTTCAGGACGTGCTTTTATCTCAAGCAACTACGTTATACGCGTCAAATGAAGTTTTGGAACCAGTAGGAATTAATGCTGGAGAACTCATTAGGCTAGACCAGAGTTTTTGTATTAAGCCAAGTGAAAATTCAAATAACATCGAATTGAGATTTGTTGATCAAGAAAGTATAAACATGAATTCAATTTCAAATGATGGCACTGTAAAAATTGTTAACCTGAAAGGAGTTGAGTTCATGAATGTCAAAAGTATACTTTTTCGCGCATTCTTAAAATAAGGATCACAAAATATTTTTATTCCATTTTAGCAGATGACACGGATACCCTTAATAATGATAAAGGACAGGAAAATATGATGCTTAACCCACATCAACATCATGAACCGCACCAAGGACAAGAGGAACCACAACTTCAATATGATTCAGCGGTAGAACCTTTGGATTCAGAACTAGAAGGTATGCCATTTAAAAAAATATGAGGTGTTAAGAACTAACATTCTGTTTTTCTAGGTTCTAAAGCATACACAAAGAAAGACGAAAAAAGAAAACGTTGAAAAATTGGAGATAGTTTGGAAAAAAGGAAAGAAAACAAGAAAAGGAGCATTGAAAAATGTAAGTTAAAATGTCTAAACAAAATAAGCGAAGAAAGAAGAAAAGCTATTAATGATGTGTATTGGCAACTAGATTGGATTGAAAATAAAAAATTTGTCCTGAATTGATTGTCACGAACAAACGTTAAGAGAAGAACCACCAAGGCTGAATTTTCACAGAGAAAAAATACTTTAAGATACCTTTTGACCAATGAGATAGGTGAAAAAATGTTGGTATGTAAATGCTTTTTTTGACAACTCTTGGATACCACAGGAAAAACGATTGGCCAATTCACGCATTTGTGAAACAAAACGTATGTGAATCACCTACTCCTATTTACCCTAAGAAAGATGGACCGGGAAGAATGGCTTGTAAAAGAAAAATACCTACATGAGACATTGATACCCATATTGAAAGCTTCAATCCGAGTGTACCACATTACAGACGTGAACGTGCACCCTATCACAGATACCTGCCCAGTGATTTGACTATTGAGACTTACCCACATAACCTGTGCTCATACTAGGTGTATCGCAAACGGCTAAAAGACAAAAATATTTCTTTCACGAATCTTGGAGACGAGGAGTGCGAATTGTGTGAAGGATTCAAACTAGATAATAAGCAGCACAATCCTGAAAACTTGCAACAAGCGTGTACTGTGCCTAATAGCTGGAAGGAACCCATTCAACGAGCCAAAGACGCAAGAGATGCGTACCGTTTAGATACAGATCAAGAAAATTCGCCACAGACCCTTAAAGTATCCGTTGATTTACAGAAAGTGATAATGTTGCCTAGGCTGGTCATGTTCAAGAAAGTTATATTCACTCTGAGAATTTCTGCATTTAACGGAAGCTTTGTACCCCTTGGCAAAGCAAGAAATCAGGGGACTTTTGCATGTTTATGCCACCACGCGATTGCAGGACGAGGAAAAGAAGAGATAATTAGCTCATTTACTGCTTTTTTTACATCACAGGGATTAAACCATTTTGTTCTATGGGTTGATAACTGCCCAGGACAAAATAAAAATTGAGCTTTTTTATCTTTCCTGGGATATATTGTAAATTCGGACGCCATCGCTGCTGAAGGTATTTGTGTCAAGTATTTCGAACCAGGACATACGGTTATGTCTGCCGGCAGTTTCCATCATCAGGTGGAGCTCGTTAAAAAAGCAAAAGGAAACATAAGATTCTAATTATTTTGTAACAGCTGTTGGAAGAGAGAATTCAAAAAGGTTCAAGTTAAAACTATGCAATGTGGAGATTTTAAGTGGCAATATTTTTCGTCGCAAACAAAAATTAAAAACCTAGATCCTCCTCGTCCTTACCTGGCAAAAATAACTCAAATTGTGACCAACAGAAGATTCCTTTCTTTAAAGTACAAGTTGACAGACAACTCTAATAATACATATGAAGTGGGTTTTCTGAAAAAAAAGAAAGTTTAACGAAAAGAACCCCCTGTCCAAAGGTATTTATCTCCGTATGGAGTGCTTAAAAGTAAGAGAGAAACCTTTCTTAAAAATCTCAAAACTATAATTCCTTCAAATATGTTTTAATTCTGAAAGAACCTTGAGGAGGAAGATAAAGGTAAATGAGAATTTATCTTGTCCTGTTTTTATGATTAATTCATTTCCATAAACTGTTATGCCTGTTTATTGATTATCCAAAAGTTTTGTAGATCGGGCTAGAATAATTGGCTTTTCTGTGTGTTGTAGTAGTTCTAATAAGTATCCAATAAATTAATCAAAAACTGATGTCTGCTGTTTAATTGTTCTTTTTATATGTGACATAACAGATTATTATTTACGGAATTATTCTAAGGAAAAACATAGCATAAGTGTATCTACAGTAGATACTGTGGTTTTTCTTAGAATTTTCTAGTGAAAGATCGTTTTCCCAGAATCTATCTACTTAGTCAATTGATAGGGACACATTTCTTTAAAAAATCACAATTTTTTTAAAAATTCATTCACATAAAGTGAAATTATTTTTATTGGCGGCGTAATAAAAAACTTTAAGCTCGAATTACTCATTATTTTAAAATGCGCAGATGCGGTGGTCTTCCTTAGGACGGCAGTATGGGATACGTATTTTCTTCAGATGGTGGTAATAAATATAAAATAAAGAGTGCATGTTTAACTGCTTGGGTGAATCTGGAATATATTCTGGCCCTAATTAAACCTGCTTCAGATTATTGAACTTGAAATAAATATTCATTATTTCTACCTCTCGCGGATGTATCTTGAATGTAAGCTGACGAAAGTTTACCTTGATATGTGGCAAAAGTTTATGTCCTAATATAGTGTAATGTCAGAACAGGAAACTGTATGTCATTATTTTCTAAATCAATCCATGGGCCTCCGCCACATCTTAATTGAAGGTTACCTCTCTCAATTCTAGTCTGCAAAGTATTACCGCCTTGCCGAACTATAACCAACATTCTTTCCGCCAACTCATCGCTTGCATTCTGCATATGTATTCTATCCCGGAAAGCATTTACTAGAACACAGGCAATTTTCATAAAGTCAGATAAACAAGGGTAGATATTGTTTTTATATCGCCATTTCGTGATTCCACAATCCACCTGGTATTGGTTGTTTTTCTAGCAGTATTTGCCTGCTCAGTACTTAATTGGCGCGGATTTTTGGTAACAAAAGAGGCATTTCATAATTTAAGTTAAGCTGATTTAGAAACTCTACTACATCTCTGTATCCTCTATCTATTACAAATATGTCATTATCTAGTACCCACTGACGAATATTACTTAAGTCATTTTGCATTTCTTTCAGCATCATTGTTTCTGACATCTGAGAAGTAAGGTCCACGAATATCAGCTATGTATCCATCAGGGGCTACAATTCATTCAGCCTTGCATAAATTACATTTTTTATGTGACGAGTGCCTTTGTATTCGAAAATGTTTACTTTCATCCACCATAAAGTAAGTACAATCTGGATACAGAATGGCTTTTGGATTTTCCGGCTGTACAGAAGATTTGAGAAGTTAGTAACTTGATTTGTTATAAAATCTTCGCGATTACTGACTTCATCACAAGTAACATCCAAGTGATGCAGAACAAACTGTCCCACTAAGATTTCTCTCACAATTGCTATAGAGAGACTAACTTTTTGTCTTGAGGAGTAGCTCATAAATGATGCTATAAATTCGTCGGATATCCCTTACCTCAATTTAATCAAAAATGTAATATCCTTTTTGGTCGGTATGCTCTTCTTGCCATATATCACTACAGGTTCACAGCTGTTAAATAAAAACTATAAATTGTTCCTTTTTTCTGAGATGTTAAGCTGTAAGACTCCTCTTCACCAAAATTTTCTCTGCTGTCATATTATGATTTTAGTGTTCAATTAAATGTTTTGGGCAGCATGTTGTCTCTTTGTGATTAATATGTTTGTTTTTAAAAACAAATCAACCCAAGCAGCTATTGTTAGTCTCAATCGACATTGATTTGCACACACAAAACAACTTCTAGTTGCTACCAGTACTTCCATACGAATACACGATGGATTATTTTCATTGTCAATACATCTTATTAAACGAAAATTACAGCTTAAACACTTTCCAAAAAAATATGTATTGGATTACTCAGTGGCTCAGCGCTAAAGGTGCCAGACTGGTAAGTGAAAGGTGCCAAGTTCGAATCTGAGTAGTCAAGTGATTGGGAAAAAAACGTATAACATATGTTACATTCGTTGTTTTTGCTATACTATTAAGTAAATTTTTGCGATCTATTAGAATTAATGAATTGCTCGTGTTTCTTTAAATTTTCTATTTTTCTAAAAATAATGACATTTCTCTAAGCTTATCTCTGTTTCTTAAATATATTATGCTTCACAATTAAAAAACATTTCTGTAGTGGTTAGGTAAACCTTTTGATGGTCACTTATAAGTTATATTTCAACTTCATGCGTTGGGTGTCACTGGTATATATCGGTTTTTGACATCTGCATATTTGATTTTAATTTCACTTCCTGTTTATTGTTTGACGAATGAAAAGCCATTTTGCGTTTCCTAAAAGAAAAATTTAAATTTCTGGACTTTATTTAGCCCATCGATGGTTGTCGGTTTTATAACATTTTTCTAAATTTTGTGCCGAATCGCTATAATTAGTGGGTAAAGCCTGTCCGGTAGAACTGAACGGGTATCGGATTAACAAGGAGGATTGTCAATATATGGTTCTATTGTGCTTGAAACCGCCTTAATGCTTTGCTGTCTCGTACTTATTGTACGTGACAAAGAAAGATGGATATATTATGAATAATGCCTCTATTTCTGCCGAACAAAAGCGTTTGCAACTTTCACACATAATGACAAGGCAATAAGAATCAGATGCAGGTAGAATAGAAATTCAATAGGTATAATAAAATGCCAGTGGTTCTCAACACTGCTTTAACATTACATTTAAAATTTATGGAAGAATGCAAGTTTTTATAATAAACATTTATAAAAGCCATTCATAATAATGAATATTCGATTAAGTATAGGTATTTCAATTTACATTTAGAAAGTTCATTGTATACCTAAGTATGGTAATGACGTTTTAGTGTACTCCAATTACAAAAGAATCCAAATAAATATGCAATACTGTAACAATAAGTAATTAATAATAGATTATTATACCATTTAGTAGGTACATATAGGTATAAATAAAACAACTGCAATATCTATATTATCATTATTCTTTGAGTAAGCGTTTATATAAACTAACCATTAATATAATGCCGAAAAAGTTGAGTAAAGAAATTCGCGAATTAGTTTTAAATACAGTCGATTATTTTAAAGAAGAAAAAGAAAATGGTGGTCCACTATTATCTACATTTTCTGTTCAACAAAGAACAGCAAACGCGTTAAAACTTTCGGTTTCGACGGTGGGGAAAATCTGTGCTTTAAAAAAAATGGCGGCGAGTTGGAACCTCCAGTGAAAAACAGCGTGTCAAACTTTGCACTACAGATTTTCCAGAAAATGGAAAACAAACAATTCGTGCATTAATATACGAGATGTACGCGAAGAAGGAACACGTAACGTTAAATTCATTATTAAACTTCTTAAAATTGAGAACCGCGTATGAAATAGGAAAAACCAGTTTGGCTCTAGTGTTAAAAATATGGGCTTTAAATTCCAAAAACCAACAATAGACGCGGTTTGTGTGAACAAAGCCACATTGTCGCCAAAAGAAACGTTTTTCTGAGAAAGTATCTCAAAAATCTTAACTCCGAAAGTTCGAGACAGTTTGTTTTACAGACGAAACGTGGATATTTAGTAAAGGTAGTACGTCAAAATGTACTTGGCAAGATAACAGTGCAAAGAGTTTACATCAACCGAACAAATCATCAGATGGAAAACGATTTATTATCATTGAAGCAGGTAACAGAAACGGTTTTATCGACGGAAGTCAATTAATTTTCGGTACAAAAATAAATCATTAGATTATCACGATAATATGAACGCAGAATTGTTCGAAAAATGGTTTGAGGAATCACTTTTACAAAATTAGAGGAACCATCAATAATTGTCCTTGACAATGCGAGTTATCATTCTCGAAAGGCAGAGAAGGCAGTCAAAGTTTCTTGGAAAAAGAAGAAATACAGCAATGGTTAACCGCTAAAAAATAGCGTGGGAAAATTTTATGACAAAGGCAGAGTTAGTGGAATTGGCCAAAAGAAACAAAGTAGACCAATGCGAAAAATATGTAATCGATGAGCTAGCTCTATCATATGGACATGAAGTTTTGCGCCTGCCCCGTATCATTGCCATTTCAATCCAATTGAGTTGGTATGGGGCATTACTAAGAACAAATACGACAAAAGTATCGTTGCGACATCCGGAAAAGACGAAGATGTTCTTAATACGTGGAACGACGCATTAAAACAGTTAGTGCGGAAATATGGCAAAAATGTATTGATCATACGGATAAAATAATTAAAGATACTTTTGTTAATGAAGAGATTGTGGATGAAGTAAGACCTCTTATTTTCACAGTTAACACTGAAGAAAGTGATGACGATGATCTTTTCCAAGATTTGGATGACTCAGGAAGTGATGAATCTGAAGCCGAATGACAATTATAATTTTTACATTTAATTATAAAAGTATATCTTTGTAATTTAATTAATATTTTCTAACTATAATAAAAATGTATTTGTTATTGTTGTTATAAGTATAAGTGAAAGGTGTCAATTGAAATTACTTATAGGTAATTAGTAATCGATTATTATTTTTATTATACAAAAGTTGCATTTCTTCACAAATTATATAATGTTAAAGCAGTGTTGAGAACCACTGGCATTTTATTATACCTATTGAATTTCTATTCTACCTGCATCTGATTCTTATTGCCTTGTCATTATGTGTGAAAGTTGCAAACGCTTTTGTTCGGCAGAAATAGAGGCATTATTCATAATATATCCATCTTTCTTTGTCACGTACAATAAGTACGAGACAGCAAAGCATTAAGGCGGTTTCAAGCACAATAGAACCATATATTGACAATCCTCCTTGTTAATCCGATACCCGTTCAGTTCTACCGGACAGGCTTTACAAACGATTTATATCGGATATATAGGAAATACTGAAAACAGGTGAGCTTTTGTCCCGCTTGGTTTTTTTGTTCTTCTACCACGTTTTACTTTCAGACAATCGATCTGGTTCTATTGAAGAATTAAATACATTAAGAAAATAGTTATAAGCTGTTCTCGTGCTCATGCTTAACTGAATCCATTTCTAAACGTTACCATTAATACCTTTACCTTACCTCATTGAAGGTAAGGTTGATGTTCATGCTTTCATTTGGTTGTATGTATTTAACCTTAGAGGTACTTTTTGTACGCCATACAATATACTTTTCGTACACCAACTAAATATACTGTTGGACATACTGGCATTTGGCTGATGAAGTGTGTTACTTATTACATAGTTAGCAAGAGATTTGACTTCCACACCTGTGAAATATTTGAAATTGTAACTTTCCGACAGGCTGGGATATAAAAGATAAGTTATAAATCACTCATATTCAGGGTCTTTTGGATACCTTAATGCTTTGATTAATCTGTGATCAATCCTATAAGTTGTATAGACCTATGTACATGTTTGTGATAAAACTTTAAGTGTTATTGCACAAATTTTTGCACTTTTACATTAAATTGCTTTGGGTAAAATTTTTGAGTATAAAAATTACCATTGTTACACGTCCAAACCGCACTAGGCGTCGTGTAGGCTTACTAATGTAAGCGGGTTGCCAAGCCAGCTAACAGGGAGATGGGCGTGGTCGAAATAATAAGTAAAATGGATGATTAATAAGCTCAAACACCTTACACTTATACTCAAATAGCTCAATTCGGGAAAATATGTCTCTAGGCGCCACCACAATCGATACTTCGCTAAAATAATTGTCTTAAGCTGGATGGTAATTAACCCTACTTGATTGTGGAAAGTAGGATTGTGCTTACTCGGTAAACTCATATACGAAGGTTCTAAAACAAACACTCGTCCAAAACAATTCAACTCAAATAAATTTAGCACTACCCAGGTCATTAACAACTTTTTGAACACACCTCGTAAACTAAAATATCCAAAACAAAAGTTATAATACGGTAACTGAATATTTTCCGCGTATCCCTCGTATACACATATAACGTTAAGTTCCTATTTATTAATGAATAAAATATCTTGTCATTCAATATTCGATAATTAATTTTGAAAACTTCTAAATAAAAGCAGATCAAAATATTAAAGCTTACTTTACTTTTGAATCGTACTTGACATTCGTAAACTGTATAATTTCTCAAAACTTTTGTTATACTTAATGAAATTTTTAAACTAACAGCTGATCTGTTAATATTGCATTGCTCTAATGAAACTGATATAACAATTTTGTAAACCACCTGGTTAAATAAACAACAGAATAAAACATTTAACGATAAATATATATTGTCCTGCATAAAATAAACAACCACAAATATTTACATATATTACACTCTTGGTGGAAATCTTAAACCACCAAAAATACCAATTTGCCTTACTGCAAAAATCCTTACTACTAACAAAAAAAACAATACGATACAATATTACTCAAGAACGATTATCTTTCGGAACTAAATTAATACTTAACCAACAATACACAAATAAATCTATCAAAAGATAAACGTGCTTAAATGAGTTTTTCATAATCTTAAATCTAACTCTTACTTAAAAATTGTCCATAAATCCTTAGCTTTTCTTTCTTCTTTCTTCCGTAAATTAATTATGTGTAGTCCATTGGTAATTCCTTAAAATCGCCTGAAGCCCATTACAAAAGGCTCAACATAACTTAATCCTTCTGTGCACTCGCGAGTAATTCACAATGCAAGGTTATTACTCCCACAAATAGTCTAGTCACACGTAATAACGGTACACATTTGGTTGCCTGTTAAAATTTCTTGCAACCTTTTCACAAATTTAGTCCCTTATACAAATAAAACTTTCAATGTCATATAACGTTACTTACACATTGGTTTATAATGCAACGAACGCTTCGTTTACTTAACAGGTGGTCTCATAAATACTTTTAGCCGAATCTCGTTACAAATTCGCGCGCTGCCCTTCACACTCTAACATAACAACTGTTATCTTTATTCAAATCTGCTTACGCACTATTATTTTCTTGAAGATAAACAAACTAATTTTTACCTTCAACTTCAATTTTAAATATGGTATTGTTTATGAATGTCTTTTTAATTTATCCCCGGTTCGGGTAACGCAATTAATTAAACAATTACTGCCTCATTAAAATTTCACAAACATACGCCGACTTCGTCACAGTCTATCCCCCACACTAACTCGCACGCGCCTTCCGCCAACCTTCACAAGCAACAGCCAAGACCGAAAGCTTCACTTCCTACCTCTAACTTCAACTAACTAACTCCAATCTCTCACTTCCCTATTTATAACTTCAGTCATCCATCTTTAAACATGTCTTCCTTCCGCGTTATATTCTCCAATAATATTCACTCAAAATGTATACTTCCAACAACTGCTTCCCTCTATACAAGCACGCGTGTAATTACAATACATCGCCATATTTGTTTTCACTTACAAATTTTTCAATTACTTCCCGAAGAAATCATTTTTCGTCATTACATTCATTCAGTGGCCCCTCTGGACCATTACGCAACTTTTAACACTTATCTCCAACTTGCGCTCGATCTCGTTCCGCAACATTTGCAAAAATAAGTACAGTCTAATGTCTCAAATTCCATATACACACATTTATTCTCAACACAATTGCACAACATTACAAAACTCTTCGGAAATTAACACTTAAACATACCCAATCTTTCTCTACATATTTTCTAAAACATTCTACATTTATTCTTCACATTTTCTAACCAAGATTACTCATCTTATTCAACAACATTCCTTTCTTTATCAGCAGCAAAACAGAAGCAATACAGTGGAAAGCATTATCGTCCCATGGACAAATTTCTCTTCACATTTACATTCATCAGAATTTATTTCTTTCAACACTAAAGTCTTTATAACATTCAAATACACGTCTCTACATACTAAATAATATCTTTCCTAAAATTCCAGTGGCGTATCATACACCCACATACTTTATGCACACACAAAAAAAATTTTTTTTTTCGTTCAAACTCAATACACTCGTGCTCAAAACACATAATACACGTCATTATAACATCCTATATACAGGGTGCGTCATCGCAACCTGACACCATGTCTATTGGTAATAAATGTAATTAAACACTGTTTTGCAAGAAACCGTGTAACTGGATGCATTCAGATCAACGGATTCGAATTAAAGGTTTTATTCGCCACCTGATCATTTCTATTATTTTTGTTTACTGCAAGTTATTCATAGCAATTGTATTATTACTATAATCTATTATTCAATGTACCTTTACAACTTGGGGAATGCTTAAATTACCTGTTTACTGCATGTTATTAAAGACTGTAAACCTATGTTTTAGCATAGCTTAGCTTTGAAATTCTGTATATTACTTTGCCATTTTTGGATGTAAATTTAACTTAATTTTATTTTCTAAATTCTAGTATTAGACTCTTTGGGTGACTTGCTATATTGTGTATTTAGGGGCACAAGTATTCTATGTATTTCTGTGGTTAACGATTTGTGTAGCACAATTGAATTAATTATTTATTTAGGGAATTATCTCCCTTTTTACTTTTTGGGGAATATAAATTAAATTATATGTGTGTACATACAAATGCAACTGACATGACTTGTAATTAATATATCGCTTTTCTTTTGGGGACTTTCTGCTTTATAACTATTTTTCCTAGTGCTCAGATTATTTTACATATTCGTTACTTGGCTATAAAAGTGACAAATTATCTATTAATCTATGGCTGGCTGATTTATCATTCTAGCTGGCGGCCTCTCTTCTCTTTCAGCTACAGATACCATCTGCATCACCTTTACCGTGATCGAGCTACCGGCAAGTCCTATAAAGGTATCTCCTCAGTTTGGGTAAGTTTGTGTACAAAGTCGAAGTTTGCACGTAACACATATGAATTCGACTCTAGTGCGAATACAGCCCTTCTCAGGACTAAACCTGATGACGTAAGCAGAGTCCGCTTCCGAAACGTTGCGCTCAAAAAGCAAAAACTGTGGAAATAGGCCGATCAACTCAACTAATTTGATTTACCTTTTCAACCGGTAAGTTATATCTAGATCTAAACAGCACAGAAAGTTTACAGCGAGGACCACGAACATATTCATTAATATTAAAATATCCTTTTGCATTTACATTACATCGAGCCATTTTTACCCGTATTTGAAAATCTCGCCCAGGTTTTTACTTTTTGACTAATGACACTCAATACTAACAAAACTCAACTATATACATATATTTGACAGAAATAACAATGTTAACAAATAAGTTACTTCCATAATCTACTAGATCTGAGTGGAGGTAAACAAACAGTTTTATTCCTGTTTATACTTATTACGAGAAATTTGGTCGACAAAAAACTACAGTTTGCAACATGGCGGATTAA
Source organism: Vesta saturnalis (assembly GCA_036346205.1). Taxonomy (NCBI): domain Eukaryota; kingdom Metazoa; phylum Arthropoda; class Insecta; order Coleoptera; family Lampyridae; genus Vesta; species Vesta saturnalis. The sequence goes on along the minus strand of JARFJB010001033.1, from coordinate 2,001,414 downwards.
AAATACAAACAAAGAGTATGAATCTTTCTTAAATAAATAATATGCTTTTAGATTGCTTACTTACCGAAGAGATAGATTAAAAATTGATTTACTTATTCTCAGAGAAAGGTTCTCCTACATTTTGAATTAAAATTATTTTCCTATTGGAACAACAAAAATTCTCTAGCAAGTGAAGTGCTGTGTAGTGCTAATGAGGTCAACGAGTAGTTTGTGTTAAGACTAACAGTTTAAAAAAATATATAATAGCGAAGGTATACGTTTAACGAAAAGGCAACCTCTGTGGGTAAAAACTGTTGAGATTGTTCATTATACCAGTGATTACTAATATATTTTTGACTGACTTTGTTTTTTAATGAATTGTCAAATTTTATTTACAATAAATAAAAGTTATAAACACATCTGAATTTTGATCAGTTCTTAAGATTAGGTACTTTAAAAGGTTATGGGCCCAGCACGCTTCCAAAATTGTGTGCTAAATCAATAAAAGAGCTGTAAAAGTATATTATCAGGTGAAAAAATAAAATAGTATTTACAACTAAAGTTGTCAAGACTGTCAACACAAAATATGGATAAATTTCCAAAATTTGAAAAATTACATGGTAAATCTAATTTTTACTCATGGAGAACGATGGCGTTAGCATATATGGACTTAAACAACCTTACAAAAATTGTTACTGGTGAAGAAAAATATCCATCTAATAATACAACTGAAGAAAAAAGTGAAACAAATTTTTTAAATAAATGTGAAGATTATCGCTATAGACATTCTTTAAGTAAAGTTTTTATATTATTTAATGTGGATTCTGATATAGTTCCGCAAATAACTTGTTGTACTGATGTTAGTAAAATGTGGAAAGCTTTAAATGATCTTTTTGATAAGAAAAATGAATATACTCTACATGCATTGGTAAAATCTACAATTGGTATTAAATGTAAATCGAAAAATACTATTGCCGAGCACATTTCAAAATACAATGAGTTATGGCCTAGATTAGTTGAAAGAACAGTAAAAACATCTGAGGAAGATGATCAAAATTCCTTGGAAGCTGCATTTAGACCAATGGTAAATTCTCTTAAAGCGAAAGCATCTTTATTTTTAACTACTCTTCCCGAAGAGTTGGATAATATTATAGACAATTTAAAAACAAAACAAAACTTAACTTATGATGATGTAGATAATCAAGCTTTTTATACTAAGAATCAGAAAGCTAAGAAAAAACAATTGGAATGTTCTTACTGTAAAAATAATGGAAAATGGTACAAAGGTCATACAATTGAATATTGCAGAAATAAGAAAGAAAAGGCTCACATTGTATACGAGTCTGAAGAAGATTCATCAGAAGAAAGTCCAGAATATAATAATTTCGCATATACAGCATCAGTAACTACAGCCAAACAAAATAAATGGGTTATTATAGGTTTTTGTTATGAACAAATAAGTTCAAAGGTAAATATGTAATTAAAAATTATTTTTAATTTTATTAAATACATAAATAAAAAGTTTACCTCGAGTAGGATTTGAACCTACGACCTGTACTTTGCTAGAGTACCGCGCTAACCAACTGCGCCACCAAGGTTCAAGTCCCAATCGATGTAAATTTTGTCTTTACGTATGTAGAACTTAGAATTTACATCAGTTCTACATACGTAAAGACAAAATTGGGAAAAAGTTAAATCTAAAGGAATTAAAATGCAAGGCAATAAAAATGAAATTGTTTTATCAAAATCAGGAAAAATTGTTGGTTGGGTTATATCAGAAAATAAAGAACAAGTATTTCAAGAAGTAACAACATGTGACGTAAGTAATATCAGCGTTGCTACATGGCATAGAAGATTAGGGCATATATTATCTATTGAAGACACAAGAAAAGTAGTTGCAGATCCACACGTATTACCGGAAAATTATTCAGAATGTCGCGAAAAATATCAAGAGATGAAGGACATTCGTGTTCCGATGTATTAGAAAAAATTCACTCTGATGTAGTTGGACCATTTTCAATCAAATCTTTAGGTGGAAAATGGTGTTTTGTTTCGTTTATTGATGAGTTTTCCCGTTACACCAATGTTTATTTCATAAATAAAGAATCTGAGGTAGAAGAAATAATAAAAAATCACATAAAAAAAATTGAGAGACAAACAGGAAAGAAAGTAAAAAATTTTAAAAGCGATAATGGTGGTGAATATGTTTCGAAATCTTTAGAAACATTTTTCAATGAAAATGGCATAGTACATGAATATTCCATTCCGAGAGTCCACTAAACTAATGGATTAGCAGAAAGACTAAATAGAACTATTACTACTATGTCTAGAACTAGTTTAATTGATGCAGATTTACCGAAATATCTATGGGCTGAAGCAGTAGCATATGCAACTTATACAAAAATAGGGTGTCACACTCTTTTCATAAAAAAAACCCATTTGAATTATTTTATGGGCATAAACCTTCAATAAACCATTTAAAAATGTTTGGAGAAACAGCATATATACATATTTCAAAAGAAGAAAGGAAAACCAGTAATAAGATGGGTAACCGACCAAAAGAAGCAATATTTGTTGGATATGCAGAGAAGGTTGGCTGGTACCGATTCTGGATACAAAACAAAGTAGTCATATCAAGAGACTACAAATTCATGTCCCACGAATTTAATGTAGTTTTAATCGAACCTATGAAAAAGTCATTCCAGTTCGATGGTCAGTGTGAAAATTATGAAGACAGCGATAACGAAAATATTGAATTTTTAAATGGAAATGATAAAATTGAAGATGAAACCAATATTCGAAATAATGAAGAAAATATAGATAATATAATTGAAGAACAAAGAACTGCTACTAGATCAGAATGTTCGTTTGAACCTCGTCGAAGTGAGAGAATAAAAAATAAAATTAACTATTCAGAAGTAGACTATTGTAATGTAGCTCTGGATGAATCAAACACATACAACGAAGCCATTTCTGGACCTAATAGTGATAAATGGATTGATGCTATACAAGATGAGTTATATAGTATGGAAGAAAATAAAGTGTTGGAAATTGTAGAAAAACCAGAAAAACAAGATCGTATAGTTGGATGTAAATGGATTTTTAAAAAGAAACTTTCAGACACTGGAGAAATAACTAAATTCAAAACTCGCTTAGTTGCCCAAGGATACAGTCAAATTCCAGGTATTGATTTTACAGAAACATACTCGCCGGTTGTGAGGTATAAAACCATTAGGATGTTATTAGCGCACTGCATACAAAATCAAATGATTGCCCGACAACTTGATGTAAAAACAGCATTTCTGAATGGAGATATTGATTGTAAACTTTATATGAAAGTTCCGGAAGAAGTAAATGTGCAACCAGGGAGAGCATGTTTGCTAAAGAAAAGTATTTATGGGTTAAAACAATCTCCTCGTCAATGGAATCAAAAACTTATAAGTGTGTTGAAGACAATTCAATTAAAACAATCCCTAGCTGATCCTTGTGTTTTTGTTTCTGATGACGGAAACCAAATCATAGCGTTTTATGTTGACGATTTGTTATTGTTGGCCTCAAATGAGGAAAAAATGAAACAACTTGAAAATGTTATATCTGAAAAATTAAAATCTACAATTTTAGGAACCCCATCATTTATTTTATCCTTTCAAATTAAGTGGTTAAACGACATTAGCATTTCATTAAGTCAAAACCAATATTTGGTCAAAATTTTAGAAAAGTATAATTTTTTAAACTGCAAAGGTGCACCAACCCCAATGGATAACGGTGCAAAACCTCAAAAGACAAAATTAAATGAAAAAAAACGGACAAAGATATATATCAATCGAAAATTGGAAATTTACTTTATCTGGCAACAGGGACTAGACCGGATATAGCTTTTGCTGTTAACATGATGTCGCAGTTTTGTCAAGATCCGACAGAAATACACGCCTATATGGTAAATCATATATTTAGATACTTGAAAGGAACAATAGACAAAACTTTGATATACAGAAAGGATGACCAGTGTAATCTCAAAGTTTATAGCGACGCCTCTTACGGAAATTTGTTAGACGATCGAAGATCTATTAGTGGTTATGTAGGTCTTTATGGAAATGCTTTTGTAACTTGGGCTGTGAAAAAACAACAAAGTGTAGTTGTTTCTTCAACTGAAGCTGAGTACATGGCTTTGTCACTAGCCTGCAGACAACTGATGTGGATGATGAACATTTTAAAAGAATTAAAATCAAATAGTTTTCGGTCCCTTTTATTCTGTGATAATCAAGCTGCGATCATATTTCTACAAATCCTGTCGTACATCAAATAAGCAAACATATTGATATACATTATCATTTTGTGAGAGAAAAGATAGTGGAGAAGCAAGTAATTTTAAATTACGTAACCACAAATGAAAACATTGCCGATCTGTTTACGAAACCTTTGGGCAAACTACTTTTTAGTCGAATTATTTCAACATTGGGCTTGAAAGCAATCACTGAGGGAGAGTGTTGAGATTGTTCATTATACCAGTGATTACTAATATATTTTTGACTTTGTTTTTTAATGAATTGTCAAATTTAATTTTCAATAAATAAAAGTTATAAACACATCTGAATTTTGATCAGTTCTTAAGATTAGGTACTTTAAAAAAAAACCATTTACGGAATAAAATTATTTTTGTTCTTAAAATTACGAAAAATGCTGGGATATGTCAACTTTTGAAAACAAATGTGCGATCTTTGAACTAAAATATAAACATGTAAGGTGGTTTACATTCTTTTTTCAATGAACCACTCTATATCATTTTACATTCTTGAAAGCTCTTTAATAAGTCGACTTCAACAACCTATACATGGTATCTAAAATAACTAGTGAATGGGTATTGAACATCAACCATTTTGCAACGCTAGATCTCTATGGCGAAAAAGTTACTTCCTTATTACGTCAATAAATTACTGTTTAATTTTCAACAGCCTGATTATTTCAGATTTTATTCTTATCTATTACCACCGTTTGAGAAAAATGCAAGATTTTTTGTTGGGAATGTGATAATTGTGTAACAACGTGTCGAGGACTGAATAGCACTAATTAAACGGGTCCTTTCGGGCACCATATGGCACACCATTGAAACTGTGCGTACGATTGATTTATTTATTTACGTATGTAAGTAAGTAAGTAAGTTTATTCAATACCAACATTGCAGTAAAATTACATGTATAAATAGACTTAACACTATGACTTCAATCACACACTACATAACGGACTAGACTTGACTAGACATATATATATATATATATATATATATATATATATATATATATATATATATATATATATATATATATATATATATATATATCACATTACTAATAACAGATTATCACAGTAGTTTGAAGGGCATGAGAACCAATATGCAACTTGTTTACCGCAGACGTTGTTAATTAAGCATTATAACTTTTGATTAATATCTCATGCTCTTCTAGTGTATATAAAGGTTTTATAAACAAAATTTTTCTTAGTTGCCTTTTATATATTGTGATGATATTGGAATTCTTTATGTAATCTGGAAGTTTATTGTATAATATAACGGGTAAATTATTGGCATTTCTTCTTTTGTGATCATTAGTATCAGCTTGCTTAGGAAAATTGTGGCGGTTGTTATATACATATACACAAAGCTTTCAAATAAATATAAACTAATTAATGTCAAAACTCTCAGTTTTGTAAAAGAGGAATGACAGGAATCACCAGTATTTAGATTCTCAATTATTCTAATCGCTCTTTTTTGAATAACAAACATAACGTTGTTGTTACTAGAGTTACCAAAAAATTGAATAGCATGTCTTAAAAGTGATTCAAAGTAAGAATGATGTATCTGGATTAATACATTAATAGAAACAATATTTCTTAAGTGGCGCATAGTATAGGAAGCAGAGTTTACAATTTAGCTGATTAATATGGCCATGAAAAGCTAGCGATCGATCGACATGCAAACCTAAAAAGTTGCAATGTGCCATCTGTACCGGTATATTATTCAATAATACATTTTTGGAAAGTGACGTTAGAGAACAGTTATTGAAACGAAAAATTTTTCAACGTTCAGCTTTGTGGTTACACAAAAAAATTAAGATGTTGTGTTATCTGCATATAGCATAATTTGTTCAGGCGCTTGTTCTGCTAGATCATTAATAAATATATTAAACAAAATTGGTCCCAGGATGGACCCTTGCGGTACTCCTACTGACACATTTTGTACTGTCGAATTAATAATTTTCCTTATATTATTTTCGTTATGATGTATTGAAACATAATGTTTACGTTCTGGAAGATAACTTTGGAACTATTCCAACGCAATCCCTATTATGCCGTAGTATTCCAATTTTTTGAGCAAAAGGTTACTGTTGACAAGGTCAAATGCTTTCGAGAAGTCGAAAACAAGACAGCACACATTATTTAACAAGTTATACATAGCAGTACAAGTTGATTTATTTTTGCGAAATTCATGCTGATTATTGCTTAGCAAATTAAATTTTTCACCATAAGCTTTTAAGCATGAATATGCGGCAGTTTCCAAAATTTTTAAAAATACATTTGTTATCGATACCAGTCTATAGTTATGTGCATCAAGTTTGCTTCCTTTTTTGTATATCGGTACATCCTTCGTAATTTTTAGGCATGATGGTACAACCCCGTATAAAAAAAGATTCATTTATTAGTTCGATCAATGGCGAACTTAAGAGAATTGCCATCGCTTTAATAATAGATGATGGTATTTCGTGGGATCCGGCACTGTTACCATTATTAATTTTACGAATAATATTCAATACTTCATTTAAGGATGTTGGAGAGAAAAAATTAGCCTCATAAATGAAGCTAAGACTATTTGTTTTTAGTGTGGTTATAAGTTTCTCTGTATTTATATTTGTATACAACCTTTTAGTAAACTTGGGACCTTCCGTCGTAACTTTTGAATTGAACAAAATTTTACAGAGTACCGTTTCATGGTCTGTAAAACTGGAATTAAATACGTATGTGGGCACTTTGTCTGAAACTACGTTGGAAAAGATGCTGCCAAAATTGTGTTCGAACGCTTTTCAGTTATTCTTGTAGGAACCGTAATAAATTTATTTAATTGAAATGAGTTAAACATTGATACTACGTCTTTTGTTTTACTGTTGTCGGTTTGTTCAAAATGAATATTGAAATCTCCACAAACTACTAAATACTTATTAGGATTAAAGACTAACGACAGTGTTTCCTCTAATAATTGAAGGAAGTTAGTAAACAGTTTTTCGTAATTACTGAAGGAGAGTTGCTACGATAGATGCAAATAACGGTAATTGTGTTGATGTTATCAAGTATTATATCCATAGCACAAATTTTAAGCAACATGTCTTTTGAGAAACTTTTAATGTCTAATTCCATAAAATCTATGTTATTGCGTATATATACATACAGCAACCCTGCCGCTAGAGTGGGTATTTCTACAGTATATGAGGGCCAAATGAAAGTTGTCAATTAGAAAATATTCATTATCGGATAGCCAATGTACAGTAATACAGATTATATCTACATTTATTAATTCATCAGTTAAGTGATTAAGTGATTCTTGTTTTTAATTCCTTGGACGTTAAAATAAAGAATTCCAAGAGCATTTTCCGCAATTATGTTTTCAGATAATGTTGTTGATTCTAAATTTTGAAAATTTCTTTCAAATAAAGACCTATTATTGGAGACATCGCTGGAAAATTTAGTTAATGAACAGTTTGTCAATAATTGCTATTCATTAATATTATGCGTTATTACCAAATCAACATTAGAGTTAACACATTTACTAGTTGAATAATTATAATTAACACAAGTGACATTGATTAAGTTATTATAGTTGATATAACAATTTTGGCTACGAAGTGAATGAATATCCTTTTCCTTAATTACTTTAACAGTCTCTTTGCAAATTATTCTCTTTTCACTTCGATTTAAATGAAATCCGTGGCTTGTAAAATTTATAGGTGATAATAAATAATTTGCATTGATAAAGGCGGAATTAAAAAGATCATATAGATAAGAATTAGCTTTATAGATTTCTTTATTCAGTATATAACGACCATGCCAAAAAGGAACTGAGACTATAATTACATTAGTGTATCTAGTTACCAACTTAATTTTCTTTTTGTCTTGATTATCGATTCTTGATCCTTTTAATGGATCACTCGCCCCCGCCCTGATAACGACGTAATAGTTCTTTGAAAAATTTAACGATAATGGTAGTATGTTATCAACTACTGCTCCAAAATTAGCATTCGGTTTAACACAAGCCTCTACCTGATTTTTAGAACCTATTGATTGAAATTAAGCAGAGCAATTGCGTCCGTACCTATCAGATAAAAGGAGCACTTTTTTTTGAGAATATTCATTTCAACGATCTTGTGAAGTTGAAACTAACGATTTATTATGACAATCGATATTTTGTACTAAGTCAAGGTTTGGAAATTTATTGTTACCTTGTATATCATTGTTTACAGGTTTCGATTTCATATTATCACTTTTAGTAATACGTTGATGCGATGTAATCGAATTAAATTTATTATTATAAACTTCATAACTGATTATTATAAGTTTTTGTTATGAATGAATAAGTTCAAAGCTAAATATGTAATTAACAATTATAATTAATTTTATTAAATACATAAATAAAAAGTTTACCTCGAGTAGGATTTGAACCTACGACCTGTACTTTGATAGAGTACCGCGCTAACCAACTACGCCACCAAGGTTCAAGCCCCAATCGATGTAAATTTTGTCTTTATTAATATAAGTAATTTGATTGTAATCTCACTATATTTAGAATTTACATCAGTTCTACATACATAAAGACAAAATTTACATCGATTGGGGCTTGAACCTTGGTGGCGCAGTTGGTTAGCGCGGTACTCTAGCAAAGTACAGGTCGTAGGTTCAAATCCTACTCGAGGTAAACTTTTTATTTATGTATTTAATAAAATTAATTATAATTTTTAATTTCATAACTGATTGTTTTAGAACACGTTATTTTATCAGAATTAGTATTTTTTGAAAATACCGAATATTTTGCTTTATTTTCATGAGTTTTTTTGAGTTTATTTTCAAGAGTTTTAGGTTTACTTTTTAGAACTAGTATGTATTCGCTTAAGTAATCGACGTATTTAAATTTCTTTATATTTATCCGTTGAGGAATATTTACGTTGAGAAGGTGCATCTTTCTTAATTGAATCATCAACCAGTATGAACGACGAATTAAGAGCTGTTTTTAGTTTGTTCACTAAGATGCACTTTTTACCACTAGAAGGTATTTGAAGTTTATTCAGTTCACTTTTTTACTCACTTACTTTTAAACTTGTAATTTTAATTTTTGCCATTATGTGGTCAATAAAATAACATATACACCGGAACTCAACATGTTCGACACGGACGCCGCCCATGTATGCATTAACTATTTTTTCCATTTTTTTTAAAACGAATATTTTATAGCAAGTAATGGTATCAGTAGTTAGTATTAATAAATAGTCATGTTTTAAATCTGCAGTTGCAGGCATTGTCTCATTTTTAAGTAATAAATGTACCCCTCCAATTTATGATTATTCTATTGCATTTTAACATCTACACCTTTCCGTCGGCAAGGGTCGGAAACTCTCCTGCACATTAGATAAACTACAAGTACCCAATGCAATTCTGTTGAATTATAGCAAAAAAGTATTTCTAATGGGTTTAAAACACTTATTTTAAAACATTACGAAAAACGCAGAAATGCATCTATGTTTGAACATTTTTGAAAGCTACTTGATACACCAACTTCAAAAACCATATTACATGATGTCTAAGCTAGCCAGTAATGGATATGTAGGGCATTGAAAATCGACTATTTTTCAACTTTAGATCACTATTGGGACAAAATCACAGAGTATTTCCCAAAATGGTAAGGACATATAAAACGTTTTTCGAAGTTCTCAGTAGTTTTGTTATTTATTTTTAACGCCCTGCAGCTTATAAACTAGTTATTTTAGACATCATGTATTTATAATCCGTTGCAGCTAGTTAAGGAGTTAAAATATAAAAATTATTTATGGTGTTCTATTAAAAAAAAACATTTTACCGGCTGTGCTTGACTTACAAGAACCACCCTGTACATTTATAATTTTGATCGTAGGACGTACACTTGAGTTTAAACATTGAAGTATTTCAGAGTTTTCCACCTAATTCTCTAAAATAATTATATTTAACATGTGGTTTCCACACGTATAAAATCGTTTGACCTCATTTTCTGCAACACCCAAGTTTGGCGCGATGGTGAAAAATACTTACTTTTACATGTCAAATAACATACTAAAATTTAAAAAAATCCAGCGGACCGAGTTTACATTAAAATTGTGACTTGTGCTTTCAAATAGAAATAAGTAGATGCCTAAACAAATAATGAGTACTTCTATAAGCATGGTATAAAGTAATGAGAATTATACCCTTACACAAGAAGTAATCATTGCTTATTGAACAAACATATTAAGAGTAAATATAACTAATTAAAAATTAGGTGCAGGAACAGAAATTCAAATATAATACAATATCTATAAAATAAAATCAAGTTTTCTTGCACGGGAAGCGAATGCATTTAATACATCATCGTTTTCGACATTAATTTCACGGTGAACACTAGTTAAAGCTAACCCTGTCATCATATCTTGATTTGTTGCATTTCCTAGGTAGCTTATAACCCTTTATAGAACCAATTACTGAACTTTTAAATTTCTCGTGTTTAATCATTTAGATGTGATTGATAGTGTTATAGGGTAAAGAGAAATTGTTTAAAAAAAATTTAGCATGACAGTTTGACATTTATTGGGTGGTAAATTATGCTACCAACGTGCGTTAAGATCATCATTAGTCAACTAATCAACTTGGTAGAATACTTTACCACTTTATATATACAAATCTTTTTCTTATAAATTTTAAATTTTAACGTTAATTCTGATTTTTATCAAATTTTTAAATCATTTTTTGCATAAAGCTACATTACAAGCAGTGCACACAATATTACTTCTTTTTTGGTGTTGTTTGGTACTATAGAGGGTGCGCCTATGAATAGAAATTTTGGTAAATGACTGCCAACGTTCATCAGCCTTATAGAATTTATAATGGTACTTCTTCCCAGCATACTATAATTTTTTCTTTCAACTCCCTCTTCGTTGCTACGTCGTTCTTTTTTTCGCAGTACTACAGAAAGCTCCAATTAACTGGTCAATTCGACAGCTTCTGAATTGAAGTTGCGTACAGACGCTTCGGTGTATTTTTTCCGTTTTATACTTTGCGTTATATGCTATGTAGTATGTATGAATTTACTATTGCGGCACCAACAAAATAATACTGCAATTTCATCCACCATCTACGGATTTTCCACGCAGTATTGTATGTAAAATTCAACTGATCAAATAAACCAACTCCCCCCATATATTGGTTGTAATCCCTATTCTTCAATCATTTCTTTTTTTGTTTTTTAAAATGGTGCGAGGAATCATTTCATATAAATATAGTTTCCGACATCATTTAACTTCTTTCTAACAGAAACTATAACTGTAATTCGAGCTCTGATTAATCAAGACCTTCGATTTTTTTCCGTTTTATATTTGGTTAATTAGAATTATTATGAATTTATATTGGGCACAACAAAATAATACTCAATTTATCTACCATTACGATTTCAATTTAATAATAATCATTATAAATTAAATTCATAAATTTGTATCAATCAAATATTATTCTTTATTTTTTAGTCTTAAAGATTTTGATATCAGTTCCTAAAATTAATGATTTCATCTGTCTTTACCTTTTGACTTATTTAACAGAAATCAATTAATGGTATTCGAAGTTTGAATGAATTTTAAATTCGTATTTTCCTTTTTATTGTTATAATGTAGAATTTCTATTGCGCTAACAAAATATAGAATTTCATCACATCTACGATTTCCCATATTTAAAATAACTATCAAATAAACCAATCCCAATATTGGTTTGTAACTATAAGTGAATATCCTCTTCCATATCTTGTTTTTTGTCAATTTAAGAGTATTTTTAAATTGGTCAGGACAGATTCCAAATTATACAGTTTAAATAAATCGTTTTCTTTGAGAACATCATTAATCTCTTTTAACAAATTAGTACAATTAAGGTAACCTTCACATTCTGAATTGAGTTTCCAGAGCTTGATAACCTTTTACATTCCGATTTTAATTTGTGTTAACATTTAATGTATGAATTTATATGAAGGATTTAAAAAATAATACTGCAATTTCATCTCATTGGGAATTTCACACTAAATCTATGCAAAATCAACTGAATCTTACATTATAAACCAACTCCCTATAATTTAATTGTTAGTATCTTTAATATCTTTCCTTTTTTTTTTTTTGTCAGGACATCATATTAGTTCCATTTTTTATCTTGTATTTTTAAACATATGTATTGATATCAGATGTATTTTTTCCGTTTTATATTTGGTTATAAGATGAATTTACATGCGGCAAAAAATAACTGCAATTCATCACCATCACGGATTTCCACTATTATAAAATACTATAAATAAACAACTCCCATATATTGTTATCCTTGCTAGCGCATTCTCATTCCTTTTCTTTTTTTTTTACATAGTGGGCCGATGGGTGTGCAGTTCTCGCATTATGAAGTTGACTTCGTCTTCCATTGTAACTTCAATCTAACAAATAATAACTGTATTCCGCTTTATGATTCACAGACTGTATTTTTCCGTTTTATACTTTGGTTAATAAATGTATGAATTTACTATTGCGGCACAACAAAATAATACTATTTCATCACCATCTACGGATTTCCACCAATATCGTATGCAAAATCAACTGATCAAATAAACCAACTCCCCATATATTGGTTGTAATCCCTATAGCTGAGGGCATATTCCTTCATTTCTCCTTTCTTCTTTATTTTTCTTTAACAGTAGTTGTGTGTCCGATGGGTCGTGCATGTTGCTCGCAATTATGACAGGTTTGACACTTCCGTCTTTCCATTTGTAAACTATCAAATCTCTAACAGAAAGCTACAATTAACTGGTTAATTCGACAGCTTCTGAATTGAAGTTTCACACAGACGCTTCGATACATTTTTTTTCCGTTTTATACTTTGTGTTACATAAAATGTATGAATTTACTATTGCGGCACCAACAAAATAATACTGCAATTTCATCCACCATCTACGGATTTTCCACGCAGTATTGTATGTAAAATTCAACTGATCAAATAAACCAACTCCCCCCATATATTGGTTGTAATCCCTATAGCTGAGCGGCATATTACTTCATTTCTCCTTTCTTCTTTATTTTTTCTTTAACAGTAGTTGTGTGTCCGATGGGTCGTGCATGTTGCTCGCAATTATGACAGGTTTGACACTTCCGTCTTTCCATTTGTAAACTATCAAATCTCTAACAGAAAGCTACAATTAACTGGTTAATTCGACAGCTTCTGAATTGAAGTTTCACACAGACGCTTCGATACATTTTTTTTCCGTTTTATACTTTGTGTTACATAAAATGTATGAATTTACTATTGCGGCATCAACAAAATAATACTGCAATTTCATCTACCATCTACGGGATTTCCACACAATATCGTATGCAAAATGCAACTGATCAAATAAACCAACTCCCCCCATATATTGGTTGTAATCCCTATAGCTGAGCGGCATATTCCTTCATTTCTCCTTTCTTCTTTATTTTTTCTTTAACAGTAGTTGTGTGTCCGATGGGTCGTGCATGTTGCTCGCAATTATGACAGGTTTGACACTTCCGTCTTTCCATTTGTAAACTATCAAATCTCTAACAGAAAGCTACAATTAACTGGTTAATTCGACAGCTTCTGAATTGAAGTTTCACACAGACGCTTCGATACATTTTTTTTCCGTTTTATACTTTGTGTTACATAAAATGTATGAATTTACTATTGCGGCATCAACAAAATAATACTGCAATTTCATCTACCATCTACGGGATTTCCACACAATATCGTATGCAAAATGCAACTGATCAAATAAACCAACTCCCCCCATATATTGGTTGTAATCCCTATAACTGAGGGGCATATTACTTCATTTCTCTCTCCTTCTTTATTTTTTCTTTAATAGTAGTTGTGTCCGATGGGTCGTGCATATTGCTCGGAATTTTGAGAGGTTTGTCTTTCCATTTGTAAACTGTTGGATCTCCAACAGATGCGAAGTCAAAATATCCCAATGACAAAGCTTTGTGGCTCAAAAACTTTCTCTTAGAACGAAATGTCCCACAGCCAAATAACTTATTCTCGAGTAATTTTTCCAATAACGGTATCGAATTGAGAAAATTGTCAAAATATAAACAAAATCCCTTTCCTATTAATGTTTTTGACAGGTTCATAACCACTCTCTCCTAGTCCTTTTTCTTCGGTATCTTGACATTTGCTCTGGTAGACTTGGAAATCGAACATATATCCTGTCAGGCCACAAGCCATCACCGATGTGTTCATGCCTTGTTTTAATAACACATTTGTTGTTTTAACCCTTAGTTGGTAATGTCGGTCTCTGAGACCGCTACGGTTTTTGTATCTTGCATGTTGGCAACAATTAATGTGTTGTAGACCTGTAGTTCTGTATATGCTTCATTTGAGTACTGAACCTTCGGTAGGTTGCATGTGTTTTCCGTTATTCTGTTCTGTTCCTTGATAATAAAGAGTTTATATCAAAAGTACACCGTCTGTGAGACCGACATTACCGTAAAGGTAGGTATTTACTTTAATGTTTTAGTGCTGTGATCTCTCATTCGTTATTTTCTTGAGTTCGCTAACCTCTTTTTATATATTTTCGATTCTGTTGTAGATGTCGGGAAAGTTATCACGTAGTACTGTTTCTGCGCGAACTCGCAAAATACTTGAAATGGTGCGACATGGATCTGACGTTAGTGATGATGATTATAACTCCGACGATTCATATCTTCCTTCTGGGAACGAAGAATCACTTGAGGACAATTTATCACTATCAGATGAGTGCAGTGAGTCAGATGTAGACGATGTTGCAATGGATGTAGAAGAAGGCTCCAACTTCCAGCCTGACGCCAACGATGATCGTGTTGACAGCGATTCTACTCAAGAAACGCCAGCGGCAACAATTTTTTACGGTAAGAACAATTGTATGGCTTGGAATTCGGAACCACACAGATTGGGTACGAAAACTCCCCAAAGAAACGTACTGAGGATAAAGTTATCAACGTGTATAGGACAAGCGAGTCAATTGACAAGTAACCCGGAACCAAGCGATGTTTGGCGGTTGTTTGTTACTGACCTAATGATAAATGAAATTGTAGTAAACAGAAATAAAAAACTTGAATCTATTAGAGTCAAGTTGAAAAATCCAGATTCAGCTAGCTACAAAAATACCGATCAAATAGAAATTGAAGCTCTCTTAGGGCTTTTAGTTCTGTGTTGTATTTATAAATCATCGAGGGAGAACTTAGCATCTCTTTTTTCAACGACTTCTAAAGGACGTCCAATATTCCGGGCCACCATGTCATTGAAGCGATGCAACACTCTGCTGCTGGCATTACGATTTGATAATGTTGAAACTCGTACAGAACGAAAAAAAAACGACCCAACAGCAGCCATTTCCAACATATTTCAGATGTTCATTGAAAAATGTAGACAATTGTATTCAATTAGTGCACACGCTTGCATAGATGAATCCCTGATACCTTTTAGAGGACGTTGTGGTTTTCGCATTTACATGCCGAAGAAACCAGCTCGATACGGCATAAAAGTTCTTTGTATGACAGATGCCCATTCTGCCTATCTGTATAATGCATATATTTATTTGGGGAAAGACAGTGATGGAATTACTTTATCAGCTGACGAAAGGAAGTTTCAGAAACCAACTCAAGCTGTTATTAGACTTGCAAAATGTATATATGGAACGAACCGAAATGTTACATGCGACAATTGGTTTTCTAGCATTGAAGTTGTAAACGAATTATTGAAAAACAAATTGACATTAGTAGGTACTATGAAAATCAACAAGAAGGAAATACCAAACGAATTTCGATATGATAGAAAAAAGGTCATTGGTAGCAGTATTTACGGATACACAAAAGATTTGACGTTACTATCTTACATTCCCAAAAAATCTAAATGTGTAATTGTTATCTCATCAATGAACAAGACAGGATATACGGATGAGAAGACTGGTAAACCAGAGATCATATCCTTCTATAACGCAACGAAGTCGGGTGTGGACACCATGGACATGAAATGCAGTAACTATTCTGCAAATCGGCGGACACGCAGATGGCCCCTTGCTGTATTTTATTATATAATATCTGTAAGCTGTGCAAATGCTTACGTAATCTTCCTTCATAAAGGAGAAATGAGCCGCTTTCACTTTATGGAAAAGTTAGGGGTAAACCTTTTAAAAAAACATATGCTGAGAAGGTTAGATATTCCTTGTTTATCTGTAGAACTAAAAGAATTGATAACAAAAACTCTCAAAGAACTTGACATCGAAGTTGCTGGTGGGAATGATAATAAAGAAAACAATAGAAGTGACAAACTGAACAAAAAGACAACCTGTAGATATTGTCCGTACTCAAAAAAACGCAAAACACAATACAAATGCGTGAAGTGCGAAACACCGAACTGTTTAGAATGTTCCAAAAAAATTTGTAACAATTGTGTAAATAGTATGTAAAAACATTTTATGTCTTGATTTACATACTTTACAATTACGTTTTTATGTTATATGCTAGTTTTGGTAAATATTGTAACTGTAATGTATTTTTATATTGAAAAATGAAATAAAAAATGAATAAAACTATCTACATATTATTATCAATTGCATTAAATCTGTACCTAAACGTTTGCCGGTCTGTGCCACTTCCAAGCTGTCTTCATTTTAAATTAATGAATAATATTTCATTACTGTAGCAATGTCTGTCTCCGTGAAAGCGTATTTTTCGCAATATTTAGAAATTAACCTTTGAATGGCAAAAATTATTGGTCTATGGTTAAAACATCGAGATTTTGTTTGATTCAAAAATTCATCCAAAAAAGGAATTGCAATAGAAATCCTACAGTACTCCTCCGGTATCTCTACATTCTCGTTGCATCTATTGATTTCTTACGCGTTGATCGCGGCATTTTCATCTCAAGCACGAAAGCAGTGTTTCCCAGGACTAAGACTGATGGCGGAAGCATAGGCCGTTTACGAAACGTCGCGGAATAAAAGCAAAAACAACTGTGGAAATAAGTCGATTAACTCAAGTATTGTGAGACTACAGTTACAAAACACTTATAATACAGATATAGCAGAAAATCATAAATAAGTAAATCGGCTTTAATATATAGGACTTTTATTGAATAATTATCGCAATGCTCATTACTAGCTAAACTAGGTAAAAAAACCACTTCCGATGCAGATATCCATTACAAACCCAATTTCTAATGTCATGCTTGTAGCAACATTTCCTGTACAACCACACCCACAAAGGTAAAGCTTTGCACGAATAGGGAAATTAACCTAATACTATATGAGCTTACATGGAAAGTATAGTATTTCAACCATACTTTTTAGTACTTAGTGCAGAGGCAGAAGATAAAATTCCTCATTCCAATTCTACGAAAAATTTATGTAATAATCTAAAATAATCCAAAATCCATTTTGTTGCTCTTAGTAAAATATATAATGCATGTGAAATTTTTCTAAAAACAAAGACTTAGATCTTAGAACAAAGAAAAGTGTTCGCTTTATTTATACTACTGAAGATGTTTACTGAGCCCTTTACCGACATCCCTTTATTCAAATTTACATTTGGTTTGTTTCCTTATATTCTTATGAGTGATATTTTAGGCGTGAACCGAACTCTATTATATTTGCATGTTTACTTCCATTAGATTCAAGAACAGCTTTTCAATAAAAAAATATTTGTAAAATAAGTCATAGAAGTTTCGTGAATCAATCTTTAATAAGAAACGGTCAGCTAATAACATACGCAACTTTTTCCGAAAGTTTCTAAAGTAATTTTTCACTTATAAACTGTTTTATCGGGATTAACTCAAGCAATTTCTAACCGATATTGATATGCTCATTAAAACTTTTGGATTTTTATGATACCTATAAGTTACGTTTTGTTCAAATACATAAAAATTGCAAAATAAATAAATTTAGCACTCATATTTCTTTATTTAAATATAAATTCGTAATCGAGCTTTCTGTCTATTTGAGAACATGCTCCCAAATACATCACAATTACTTTATTGACCTCCGAAGTCTCTTGTGGGCCGTTCAACCCACAGTTAGGTTCTTCTCAAGAGGCAACCGTTCTTTACTACCTGTTTACATTAGAGACAGCAGGTAATGAAGTTGTCAAAAAATACTAAGAAGAAACATGAATAGTTCTAACTATATAAAAATTGTATACATGATCTCAAGCTCATAATGCGTGCTGAAGGTGGATGAATAAGTAGGTGAGCCTTGAATAATCAGAGAATTAAATTTAAATATAGAAATCTACAATATTTAGCTAATCGATATCACCAAAATGCCCTTCTAAGGACAAGTAAACATTATAATTGACCTCACTTCGTTGATTTCACTGTTGATGTTTATATATCTCCTTTAAGACACTTAAATGCTTTCTGGTTGAGGTGGTTTAATTGTTAACTTAGGACTCTTATTACTTTATAGAAACCAGTGCCTACATATTATGTAATTAAACAGCTATTACATGCAATTTTGTACAAAAATGGTAAATCTAGAACCTAAACCACTTCATTTATTAATTGCACACATCTTTACTGGATTTAATGCAGTACAGCACATGGATTTCTTCCGTTTGTGTCATACTACGCCAATGTTGGTTGCATAAGGCAAAGACATAACCTTTCAGCGTGCAGTTCACGTTCTGAGATTAGTCGTTTGAGCCCGGATATCCTCTTTTTATTATTATTTATATTTACAGATGCACGAAACATAGGAAGTACAGCCGGGTTGTTTCTTATTATTTATTCACATGATCATTTTAACAAAAATAAGAATAAATACAGGTGCAATCTTTTTCAATGTCAAACCACTTTAGGTACTTTGATAGAATTGTTAGTTTAATATACCAAAGTCCATCAAAAGCGTCAAATAAATTATTGTAGCAGTTGTTAACGATGTGATGATACTTTTTCACTTGTCAAATAGTAAAACTATAGGTACTTTACTAGTGAAAGCTTCCCGTATAAGACATTAAAAGTATTGTATAAAATTCTGGTTTAACCGCAATTCATCTATTTTCTTTTATATAATTCATGTTCTCATTATTTCTTTGTAATGTATTGTGTAACATAGTCAAGCCGCTGTAGTTTTGTGTAGTGGTTATAAAATAAGTGGGTTGCCGATGGAGAAAGATGGGATTGTGGCAGAACGTAAAATCCCTCAAGTTTGACATAAATCACTTTACACTTGTCTGAAAATCGAGAATAAATGTCCTAAGAGCGCCATGACGATTTAAACTTATATTGATAGTTATTATAAACTGAAATGTTAGTATTGAGGGATTCTCGTATAAGTCACTTTGAGTGTAAACAAAAGCCTTAGGTACTTTTTAGAAACATACTTACAAAAACACTAACAACTCCAACTGAACTACTCGTTTCGTCCTCGTATAATATGAACTAATATTACCTTAATTAGCTTTAAAAGTGTACGCCAAGATTGGTTTGCTCAATAAACTTAATTTGATCCAAAATAATAAACAAACTGTCAAATAAATTCTGGAAACACATTAAAAACAAAAACAAAATAAAATAACCCCCAAAGCTACAAGTGGTTTTGAAACATATACGTTATAAGACAAATATTGGATACACCCGGTATATTCGTGTCAATGAAATGTTTTCTGTATATCTTTGGATTCACCCTCGTATATTCTATAGAATATATGTATTAGAACAATTTACTACCTCCTGAAGGTAATGAAATTTGTGTAAATATACCTAACAGTAAGGTATTTACCTTACTAGATGTCAATACTGTAATGCCCAATTTTCTAGGACACTAATTAATTTCTACGCAAGTGGGAAGAGCAAGAAAGTAAAAATATCTGGTGTGGAACACACGAACTTCCAACCTACAAAATGGAAATTAAAAGAAATGAAATAATTTTAATAACATTTTTTAGGATAACTATACAACATCTTTTATAATAAGTTCATTACGAAAATAGGCAACATTGTAAAAACAAAAACAATAATCTGTGTCACACAGACGTTTAAAACTTCAGATAGAGGTTAATAGACATTGACTACCTGCTCTAATATTCTACAACTTCATAGGTGGAAGGCATGTACTCTCCATGTCTCTCGGTGCAATACCACCACCTTTACCATGGGTTTCTTAATATTGGTCAATTTCTCCTTTATTACTTATGTACTCGCCAACACGCACTAGCCAATCCTGGCGTTTTAACGGCTAAACCCTTAAAGTGACGAGTTCTAAAGCAAACGCTATACCCCAGGTGAGTAGGGCGAGACGCTCACACTCGAGACGGACGATTCATCGATCAACACCTTGAACAACCGGACATTCTGTTTCCATCAAAAACACAAGTCTCCCCTGGAAGCACTGATTCGCCTGACCTGTAATTTCCCAGATACAACCTACACTCTTAACTTTCGCTTTAAAGGCGGAATATGTGCGTATGCAATGTATGTTGTAAGTGGATGTCCAGTTTAAAAAACAAATTTGACGCGATTTGGTTCAAACATACTAGGCTACAATTTGTGAAATTCTACTGTTGTTTGTATAGGTTTCCGAATGATAATAACTTCTAAGATCTTTTTGATTACCTTAGTCTGTAAATAGACTACCTCTTATCACAGTTTCCATCTTGCGATATTTCAATTTTGGGAGATTTCAATTGGCTTCAATTTTCATCTACCACTAATCCCGCACGTCATAGTGCAGAAGCATTTGCTGTATTCTGTGATCTTACGCAAATCATTTCCGAACCAACTAGAATCTCTGACAACTCTAACCATACGCCACATCTCCTAGACCTATCCCTTACAACTAACCCACTTGTCTATAAACCAAGAGTCCTTTCCCCACTTGGTCAATCAGACCACTGTCTAATCGAAATAACTTCCTCTGTACTCTATCCTATTGTTACTCGAAAGACAGATAGAACCATGTGATGTTATAAATCAGCTAACTGGACGGAATTGCGAGATTTTTTGCAAACTTCCCCTGGTGTGAGTATTGCTTTAAATGGTGCTCCTCTTCAAACATTGCTCTTTTAATAACTGAAGTTATCTTGAGGGGTGTGGAGTTATACAGTCCCAAAAAACATAATCGTGTAGGTCATGGTCGTTCCCAACCCCGGTTTAATAGGGCTTGCACTGATGCATTAAAGCTAAAGCATAAACTCTATGCCAAATAAAAATATAATAAATCTGTCGAAAATCACGCCGACTATATTGCCGCAAGGAGTAGTTGTAGTTGCAAAAGCATCATCACCAAACCCAGAAAGACGTTTGAAGAACGTAAATGCAAAGAAATAGTCTCATGTCCCTTGGGTGGTCGTAAATTTTGGTAATTAGCAAAAGCATATCAGTAAAAACTTTAATACATCTTCCTCTCCTCCTATGACGTCTCGCGACGGCGCTGTAGTAACTGATCCTGCTGAAAAAGCCAACCTCTTTGTCGATTACTTTACATCAAATTCATGACTCAATGATTCTGGTAAAATTGTGCAGTCGGCCAAATCTATCCCATACGCTGTTAAACCAATCCACTTTCGTTACAAGCTTCTAGAATCAATTATCAATAGACTTGACTCAAACAAGGAGACTGGCCCCTACGGTATTTCAGCTATCGTCCTTAAAAATGCTATCTCGAACTGGTATCTGTATTGTCCAGACTCTTTCGATCTGCGTGTCATCTGGATAGTTTCGCTCATCGTGGAAGATGGCAAATGTTCAACCTATTCCTATAAAGAACGACAAAACCGACCCCTCAAACTATTGACCAATAGTTGCCATTTCCATTCTGTCGAAAATTATGGAAAAAGCCATCAACCTCCAACTACTTTCGTTCCTCGAGTCCAACAAATTCCTAAACAACCACCAGTATGGGTTCAGACAGAGTCGTTCAACGGGTGATCTTCTGTTATACGTCACCCAACTTTGGAATAACAAATTAGAGAGGTCAGGTGAAACAGTCGTACTAGCTTTAGATATTTCAAAGGCTTCTGACCAGATTTGGCACAAGTGCTTGCGGGCCAAGCTCACTTCGTTCGACTTATCCGATAAGCTCATCAATTGGATATCCAGATTTCTTGACAAAAGAAACTACTATTAACGCGGACGTACCCCAAGGATCAGTGATGGCTCTTACACCTTCACTGCATTACATAAATGACCTCATTTCCTCAACAACTAACCCGATCAATTGATTTGAAGACGACAGCACTCTACATTGTAGTTTTCAGTTTTACCACAACAATAAGTCTAGTCAGGACGTTAAGGCAGCCTCAATCAACAGTGACTTAGAACGTCCTTGAATGGGGAAGGAATTATCTACTTAAGTTCAACACCGACAAAACCCAGTGTTGCCTTGTGTCCTCCAAGAAAGACCTGCTGTAACTAGAAATGCCTTAGATCTCAAGTTTTCAAGCTCTATTTCTATGTTCGGGGTATCCGCATCATCGAACCTTTCATGGGTTGACCACCTTTTGTCAGCCAGCAAAACTACTGCTTGTAAACTGGGCTTTCTATATAGATCTAAAACAGTACTTCACATAGCAACAACTCCTTTCACTGTATAAGACTCAAATTCAATCTCATCTGGAATACAATTCCCAACTCTGGGTCAGTGCTCCCCCATACGCCTTTGATATTGTAAACCGCATCCAAAAAAGGGCTGTCTCTGACTTCTGACCTACACTCTCTTGAGCGTAGAAGAATAGTTTCGGTTCTTTCCTTGTTCTATCGCTATTGCCATGGAAAGTATGCCTCGGAAATACACTACTTAATACCTTCGCAGGCGATCTTCGCTAGGAACGCTCGGTTTGTCCATTCACACGATAATTACGGACTCAAAATTCCATCTTGTCGCACTAAACGGGCGCAATCTACAGTAACGTATTGTAAAACGTTAGTCATGTCAGACAGAGATTAATGATAAAGAAAGACAATTTTTCGCTTTTTTTATCCTGATCTGTGGTACAGTGTTCAAACATATAATTTGTATAACAGATTTCTGTAAAACGCGAGTGGGGTTTCTAACATGTACCATTGCAATTTAGTGTTGATATGGTAGATAAAAACTAAATAAATTGCAAAAAAATTAAAAACAAAGTTACAATAAATTTAGGTGGGTACAAAATCTAAAATTGTTAGTATGCCGTAAGAGTAATTTGCAGTCGATTGTAGTATTTCGCATTCTATTGTTCCAAAAGTAAATTACATGAGTTCAATTTCAGAAAATTCAGCGAAATTATGCTTAAATATTGTTTTTATTTCTCGAAATTATCGATTTCCATTTCATTTAAAGCACTGACAAGACTTTCCTGAATATAAATATAGTGATACTTTAATAAAATACATTTATGCAGTTATGCAGTGGGTTTTTCTCGTGATAAATCTATGTAACAACATAGCGCCCCCGCTTCTATAAGATATCAATAATACAATTTACCCATTTTGTTTCATATTTAATTAATTTTTGGACTTACCTTGCGTTATATTCAGAAACTATATAAAGCAAAGTTACGTAAAATTAAATTCTCTTTTAGAAACATGTCTACACTTTTTGTTATAAAATTAATCGTTATTCAGATATTGACAAATTAAATTCTACTGAACTGTTTTTGCCACTAAATTACGCGGCGTATGAAAAAATTACATGGAACATAATTAATCGATATATTTAAATTCCATATCTAGGTATTTTTATATCTCTGAAATATGCAGCAATTTTAAGAATATTTGACAAAAACCAATAACTGCCCCTAATAAACCCCTTCACCGCCACTGGATTTCGCCCAAAATGTAATCATCTCCAAGCGAAATGAAAACAAGCTTACATACAACATTTTAAATACGAACACACACATCCACACCCACGTAGTCCCAACAATAAACCATAACTGAATTCAGTTGGCCACTCACTTTTTCTTAAAGTAGTTCTTTACAAAATAAATCTGTCCTACACGATTTATTAAGTATACTTCATATTAAATAAATTGTTGTTTACCCCTACCTTTTAAAGGATTAATATCTAAACTTCTTTTCTCTTTCGAACTAACACTATAATAAAGCTTTTATCACCTCTTACAGTCCCGGACGCTATGTCTGTCTAGGACACTCTTTTATTTACAAAATATGATCTGCTTCACTCAATTTTGATCAAACCAGTCCGTTGTCACTTAATTTTTAGAAAGTGCAAAAATATATGTATTAGATTAAACACTGCAACAGCGTCTGTAGTATATCTAATCTACTCATAAGCTAAGTCAAGATCAAAATGACATAAAATCAGTTACCAGAATTCTTTCCGCACATAAAGACTGACACTTTGATCAAACCATGCTACTTTTGCTTAACACTAAATTGATAACAAATCACCAAATAAGACAAGCATCCGAAAATATGCACGGTTTTAACTTCAATAAAATCCTTACCCACAAATAGAAAACTTAATTACCACTTTCTTTAAAACAGAATAATTTCCGTTTGGTTAAGACCACTGACGCTGAAGTATTCGTAATTTTAGATATGAATAATACACTGCATACCAGTTTTATCAAAATAAACACATTACTTATGTAGCATCAGTTTTAAACGTGGTATAATGTGTATATAATTTTAGCTTTCGCTAATACAGTCAACTACCTTCTTAAATAACAATGGTCCTCAAACTTTAGGGAGGTTTAAGTCAATGTAACTGATCCTTTTAAACTGCAAATTTTTTAGGCTGATTAGCAATCGGAGAACTTTTTTATATAATTATTCAGTCTCCATGCTATTAAAATAACTATTTCAATCAATTTTCGCTTAGTTAATAAAATAGTTCAATTCTTGATTTTGAAATTGAATTAATTTAATTAGGTTTAATTGTGAGTCGCTGGCGAAGGTTTAAAAATTATTATAATTCTTTGGCCAATTTGTTCAATCTCAATTAGACGTTAAAGGATCCTTATATCTATCGAGATATCCAACACGAGGTACATTACGTTTATAATTATGTGTATATACACACACACACACACACACACACACACACACACACACACACACATATATATATATATATATATATATATATATATATATATATATATATATATATATATATATATATATATATTAATATAGTATATATTACTCTAGCCGTATTTTAGTCAGTAGAATTGATTGTACATAATCTACTTGTAAGGCTTTGGCAACGATGTTACTACAAATTGGTGCAATATGTAGTTTTTATTATCTGTATACACACAACGGTGATAAAAATTTCAGTTTCCAGCTAATCAGGTTGTAAAACAGCAACTACAAATTTTGTAGTCTTTAATTTTATATATATACACTTAACTCACTAAAAACACATTTTAAAAAAATATTGATTGTTTGCTATTTATTGCATGTGAATTTTGTTACATTTTGTACTACTAAGAAATATGTTTCGATCTCAAAAAGTTATTGTTTATTATAGATAATGTAAACGAAAGGAGTCTTTTAGAACCGCTGACGCTAACTCACTAATTAGGGCGGTTATAATACTTAAACATGTTTCAAGCCAAACTATCTTTTCTGCAAAAGTCGTCATGCAAACCATGCTCTGTATCTTGAAT
This sequence comes from Vesta saturnalis, assembly GCA_036346205.1. NCBI lineage: Eukaryota > Metazoa > Arthropoda > Insecta > Coleoptera > Lampyridae > Vesta > Vesta saturnalis. The sequence goes on along the minus strand of JARFJB010001033.1, from coordinate 1,975,549 downwards.
TCATAATCTTTACAGATCACGTCTTCAGTATAGCATTCCGTCTAATGAAAATTTAGGCGGTTAGTACCATACGAGACTAAGCTGAACAAACGGACAGTAGTTATGGATTTGGCGATAAATACTCAGGAACGATGTATCTAAAATTTAAGCAAGAATTATGCATTAATTAAACCAACCGAATATTTATTTAGGATATGAAATGTGCAAAATCCTAGTATATTTTCACAAATGTTACGCCCAGAACTTGAAACGTCAATAATATCAAAAATGTGTTTTCTTAAATTTAATTAATAATTAGTCAAAGCAATACTTTGTACTGCTATTACAATCTCATGTTTTGTAGTTTGATCAAAATAAGTTTAATTTAACGAAACCATACTTACTTAAGAGTTGGCCAATATCTGTAACGTAAGTCATGTACAAACAATTATTTGTTACTCTCGTCTTCTATAACAATTCAATTATACTTAAATTATATTTAAAGTCAAAAAAAAATTTAAAAAAAAATAATATTGACTTCAATATAATCTCTAATATCAAAATATCTCTTCTGCAATAGTCGTGTTACATAATTATATATAGTACCGAAAAGCTATGGAATGCCTTATATATCTTTGTAAATATCCGTTTTATCAAAAAAAAATTTAACACGTTATTCTGGATCACAATCAGAAGATTTTTTGGCCTTTATTTATAGTGGCCGAAGTTTAGCTAAAAACTGTACTAGCACCCTACGTGCAAGAGAGATAAAATTAAAGGTTGAACTATATTAGACAAATAGTTTCGTAGTAACAGAAAACTATTAGCACTAAAAATACCGACCAAATATAATTCCCCTAAAATCTCCGTACCTCTCAATAAAGTACCACCTTACCATAACATAAAATTGTCATCCAGTACAAGTATCTTAATCTCAATTTTTGAGTACATGCGGTACGTATGTGTATTTTGACAACAAACCGGGCAAGAAGTTTTAATTAATCAAGAATTGTGTCTTAAGTTAAACAGACAGAACGAAAATTTTTCAATTGTTTGTTAGATTTCTTATTTTAGGATCGAATGCTTTTTGTACTTTCAAATAGTTTTCCACGACGATATTACATGTGATTTTGTTAAGTTTGTTTTCTGATAGTATCATGTTTCATCGGTAAGCCTTGATCCGTAGAGTATGTCCTGGAATGTTGATTTTCAAAACTGTTTAATAATATTTAATGTAGTAAACATCAGCTTAAATGTTAAAGAATTAAATTAAAATACATGATGTAACCTGAAATATAATTATCAGTTATTACAAATTTAAATGATCAAAACTGAGAATCTCTTATTTCGTTTTATTACGAAAAAAGAGGGGTGTTATGTTTTTAACGTGTACCTGTGGCATCGTAGCTCCCAAACGTATGGACCTATTTTGATTTTACCCTTTTGTTTGAAAGATGACTTAATCAAATATATTCTTAGGTTTTATTCAAGAAAATGTTTTAAACCCCGACGAAAAAGAAGGAATGTTACAGGTTTAACGTATGTATGTATGTGTACATCTGTATATTTGTCTGTGGTATCGTTGCTCCCAAATCGATGAACCGATGTTGGTTTAGTTTTTTTTTTATTTGAAAGGTGACTTAATCTGGAGTGTTCTTGGCTGATTCAAGATTTTTTAACCTTTTAAAGGTTTTTTGTGTAGGAGGTTCTTAAATTTTGTAAAATTTGTTTATTTGATTACATTCAACGACATCCAGTTTGCAAAGTAAAATGGATTTTCTATATTCGATAAAAACAGTATCTTATGACAAATGAAAAGCTGTCAGAATTGCTAACGCCATAATTGCATAACTAACATTTTAAACTATTTTTTTGTTGAATTTTTCCTTTTTATTCACATACAAGTTCACTATAACTTTCCCTTTCATTTGCAAACTAATGTACCGGGTGGCCAACTAAGAACGGCTGTCGACCATATCTCAGAAACGTATTATAGCACAGGTTCGGGAAAAAAAATGTTATAACAAAAGTTGCCTCGAGAAACGCCTGGAAATTATTTTCAGAATTGTAGGTCCACCGCTAGAGGGCGTATTTGGCAGTTAAAATTTTAAAAAGTAAAATTTTTCAAAATTTACTCAATTAAGGGGCATATTGAATATTATAATCAGATTCCTCGACAAATTCTGCATATTTTTATTTGACAAGTTTTAGTCTTTCTCTTCAAATAAGGGGTGGGGGAGAGTGGGAACCTTGTTCGGCTTGACCGGTTTTAATAAACTCGATGTTGTTTGAAAGAGCTTTTGTTAAACAATAGAAAATTTGTAAATTTGAAGCAATCTGATTAACAATATACATGCTAGATGGCGCTGTTTAATATTTTTTTAATATTGTGTTTTCCCTTTACAATTTTAAATGGAAGCATAAACATTTAAGTAGGTCTTTAAAAAGTAGACTAAATTACTAATAAAACAGTGAAAACTGGAAGTCGACATCTTTTTCCTATCCTGAGATATCGTAAGAAACAGGTAAATGGCGGGAACAAATACAGTTTAAAATATGAATTGCGATTTACTGATGACAACAAAATTAGTAAAGAGGGCCACGTAAGATATAAAATAAGTTCCCTGTTGAAAACTAGCAAGCTATGATTTTCACGCATAGGTCAAAAATTATTCATCGTGTTGCATTTAATAGACTTTCTTTACCTTTTCGTACCAAAATGATTCTTAAAAATGAAGAAGCATTTGATATGTTGGCAGTTTATTTTGAATGCATGAGAAATGCAACTGTTGCTGCTAGAGTGTATGCACTGCAGTACCCAAACAGACGGCATCACAGCAGAAGAGTTTTTCTCCGACTCGCACACCGTGTGCGTACTACTGGAAATGTGAATCTTCCTGTGTACCGAATACAACGCAGAGGTAGAACAGAGGAAAATGTTATTGATGTTTTAGCTTATCTAAATGTTAACCCTCATTCAACCACCAGAGCTATAGCTAGAGACTTCGGTATATGTCGAACCACCGTCCAAAATATTCGAAGAGAACACAGGTGACTATTTATTTATTAATGCATGTTTTATTCGGTATTATAATGATAAAAATGTTTTAATTTTTGTCGTTTGTTGTTATATGTTAATGTCCAGTTTCAATAAAACAACAAATTATTTAATGAAATTATCTTATGCTATGTGAATAGATTTTAACTAACAACAAGATAATTAAGTGAGGCAAAGTAAAGTAAAAAGGTACCAATAATAAAAAATAATGAGAGGCCGGGCGAAAAAAATTCGTAATATTACGAGAGTTAATGCATTTAAAGTCCTTTTTCGTTTACTAACAACGAAGGACTTCAATGTGTCTTATTGATGTGATTACTTTATAATATATACTATTTTATATTGCAGCCATATCACATGGTCCTACACCATAGTTTGAATGCTCAAGATTTCGATACCATGTTGGATTTTTGCAACTGGCTCTCAAATATGATACACGACGATCCTGAAATACTTTCACGAATTATGTGGACAGATGAGACTACTTTTCATAGTGATGGTAGTGTAAATCGACATAATATGCACTACTGGTCTGAAACGAATCCCCACTGAATGCAGGAGGTCCAACATCAGGGTTGTTGGTCTGTAAATGTGTGGTGCGGGATTCTAAGTGGAGAAATAATTGAGCCTTTTTTTTAATGAGACTGTTAATGGAGAAAGATATTTAGATTCTTTAAGCAAGGAATTGCCACTTCTTTTAGAATACGCACCCTTGGCCATTCTTGCAACATGATGGGTGCCCGGCACATTATTCTAGAGATGGTCGGAATTTCTTAGATCAGTCATACCCTGAAAGGTGTATAGGACGTGGAAGTTTATTTAATTGGCCACCAAAGTCTCCAGACCTAACTTGTTTTGATTTTTATTTGTGAGGGCGAATAAAAGATCTCGTTTATGTCGATAGACCCACAACAAGAGCTGACATAATTGAAAGAATACGACAGACAATACCAAGTATTTCAAGAGCAGAAATTGAAACTGCTGTTCTCTCCACCCGTCAGCGCTTGATATCATGCATTGAAAATGATGGACGACATTTCGAACATCTATGGCGACACTAATTACGTAGTTATTTATTTAAGGTTTTAATTGTTAGATTTATCACATTATTATTTTATAATTTGTTCTCATTGTTAGTAGAGACAGCATTACATTTAGGTAATCTAGCGGCAACCATAACAGTAGTATGATAACAGTTTAAATTACTGCAGACCAATGTAAGATCTTTTCATCCAGGCTAAATTTAATAATTTCCCTTAACGCGAACTAGCCTACTAGACGTTGGAAGAAGAATTCCCGCCATTTACCTGTTTCTTACGATATCTCAGGATAAGAAAAAGATATCGACTTCCAGTTTTCACTGTATTATTGCTAATTTAGTCTACTTTTTAAAGACCTACTTAAATTTTTATGCTTCCATTTAAAATTGTAAAGAGAAAACACAATATTAAAAAAATATTAAACAGCGCCCTCTAGTACTTATGTTATTAATCAGATTGCTTCAAATTTTCTATTGTTTAACAAAAGCTCTTTCAAAAAACATCAAGTTTATTAAAATCGGTCAAGCAGAACCTGAATTAAAGGCGTTTTTTCGTAACAAGGTTTCCATTCTCCCCCATCCCTTATTTGAAGAGAGGGACTAAAACTTGTCAAATAAAGAATATGCAGAATTTGTCAAGGAATCTGTTTATAATATTTAATATGCCCCTTAATTGAGTAAATTTTGAAAAATTTTACTTTTTAAAATTTTAACTGCCAAATACGCCCTCTAGCGGTGGACCTACAATTCTGAAAATAATTTCCAGGCGTTTCTCTAGGCCACTTTTTTTATAACATTTTGTTTCCCGAACCTGTGCTATAATACATTTCTGAAATATGGTCGACGGCCGTTCTTAGTTGGCCACACTAATTTTTTTTTTATATTAAACCCAAAATAGAAGGGTTAAAATCAAACTGTAATTTCCAATCGTCTTGTTTAATTACTACATACCCAACCTAAACTTCACTTTTTAACAAAGATCATATTTAATAATTATTGTGGCAAAGCTTACACTGTAAACTAGATGAAGTTACAATGCCAGTAATTCTCGGATAGTACATTAGAAATAAATCTATTGAATATTTGGATTAAAACGTAATATTGCTGCACGTTAAAAAGAGAATTATTTCTCCTATCTTCGGTATTGAAACTTAACGATGACGTTACTTTGTTACAATATATCGTTGCCAAGTAAATTATTTCTTTTACGTTTTTTGCATACCAACTAGCGGAAAGTAATTACTTTTCATTAAAATTAATCATTTCCTATTAATTCCTGGGAATCTAATGCAAATATATTTTAAGCACATAAGTAACGAATGCCCATTAACTAATTGGTAAATATAAATAATCCGCTTTGAGAAAACTGAAAACGCTATCAAGGTAGGTATATAAAAGATTACTCGTTACTGTTTTAAAATTTAAAATATCTTTAAAATGATAATAATGCGTAAAAATGGGAACAAATAGGGCTTGATAAAGATGTGCCAAATCGCCAATTTTTGTAGGTCATATTTTTTTCCTTTGGTGTAATGTAAGGAAGTTGAATGTATAAAATTGTTAATAAAATCCAACATCTTTCAGCAATAAAATGAGATTTTTGTTATGAGCAACAATATCAAATCCTTGACGATGACGTATACGTCCTCAATCGCCAAATATGCGAAGGTGGTATATATTTTTCTTGCCAGACGCAGCACATTTTCTATTGCGTAGAATTGATGTTAGGACTCCAAATGTATTCTTTTATTTAAAATTTTATCTGAAATGAACGTTTTCATCTCTTACTGTTTACCTTTTTGTTTGAAGGTCAAACGGAATGATATATTTTATATTAGTATATATATATATATATATATATATATATATATATATATATATATATATATATATATATATATATAGTTATTACGTTTAAATAACGTGGGAAGCTTGGATATGAAAAGTGCATTTAGTAAGTAAACAATACAGTCCTCTTGACTGAAGGTAAAAAAATACACCTCAGCTGAAGCTAAAAGTGGATTATTAACGAAACTATGTAACAAGTTGAAAATGCCCTTGTAGCATTGCCAGACCGTACAAAATTGCAGTGAAAATACAAACTATTCATTTTAAACTTTATGCTTAACAAATTCCACTGTTGTAATTTGTAACAGTTAATTTTAATTATATAATAATCATAATTGAACAATATATTGTAATAATAGTGTTTGAATTAGTTATTAATATTAAGTTAAAGAAATCGAATAAATAATAAAATAATCTTTTTTATAAACTTATGATGTCAATATTGGACAAAAGAAAAGGCCACGTATTTCATTCCCTGCCCAAGGACGAGGGCCGGCTGCATGAACTTTCCAAGCACCTTCAGCCACAATCATGGCTTCCCAGCATACATACATACATTACTTAAATATGCATGGTGGGATTGAGGATGGGCGTGGTCAGGATAAGATCGGAAGGAACGGAGTTATGGTTCTGAGAGGAAAATATACCTTCGCAATGAGTATTGAGATTCTCGGTACTTTATATAACAAATTGATAATAAACATCACTCATTAATTACTAGCAACAAAAACATTGATTTATATTATCTGTTCATGACTTACGTCAAACATAGTGAACATTACTGTTTAGAGCGTTAAAAACTACATTATCAAATTATATATCATATCCATATTAATAATTTTTGTGTCTTGACCCAAGATTGGACAATCCTTCCGATGAGATGTAAAGTTGGCACAAATGGAGACTTCGATTATTTCTCGACCCCCTTTCGGAACCTGAAGTCAGATATTCAATATTCCTTAACACAAATAAGCTACATACGCATACACATACACACAGGTACAAACATACGCACGCACGCAGACATAGACACATAGACACATAGACACACAGACACACAGACACACAGACACACAGACACACAGACACACAGACACACAGACACACAGACACACAGACACACAGACACACAGACACACAGACACAGACACACAGATACACAGACACAGACACAGACACACAGACACACAGACACACAGACACACAGACACACAGACACACAGACACACAGACACACAGACACACAGACACACAGACACACAGACACACAGTGTAAGGTTGTGTTGACGCACCCTGTATGTAAGTTGTTATAATGACGTGTATTACGTGTTTTGAGTACGGGTGTATTGAGTTTGAACGAAAAAAAAATTATTTTTTTGTGTATATGCATAATGTATGTGGGTGGATGATACGCCACTGGCAATTTAGAAGAAATATCATTCAGTATGCAGATACGTATATTTGAATGTTATAGAGACATTGGTGTTGGAATAAATAGATTCTGATATATGTAAATGTGAAGAAAAATTTGTCGATGAGACGATAATGTTTTGCTACTGTTGACTACTGGATAAGGAGTGGAATGTTGGAGGATAAAGAAGTAATCTTTGCCGGAAGATGTGAAAGTATAGGTATAGAATGTTTTAGGAAATATGTAGAGAAAGATTTGGTATGTTTAATTGTTGATTATAGAAAGTTTTCGTAATGTTGTGCAATCAGTTTTGAGAATACGTGTACATATATGGGATTTGAAACCTTAGACTGTGCTTATTTTTGCAAATGTTGCGGAAAGAGGATGAGCGCATGTGAGAGATAAACGTTGAAAGTTGTGTAATGGACCAGAGTGGCCACTGAATGAATGTGATGACGAGAAATGGCTTCTCCATAAAGTAATTGTAAAATTTGCAGGTAAGAACAAACATGGCGATGTATAGTAATTACAAGCGTGTTTGTACAGAGGGTAGCATCAGTCGGCACTAAGAAAGTTTGAGTGAATACCATTGGTGAATATAGCGAGGAAGTAAGACAAGTTTAAAGATGGATGGCTTGAGGTATAAATAGGAAAGTCAGAGATTGACGGGGGCTTTTTGGTTTTTGCTTTTGGTGGATGTCGGTGAGAGCTCGGTGGAAGACGCGCGCGCGAGGTGAAGTGTGACCACAGAATGGGTTGAGTTGGAGTTATATTTGTGAATAATATTGGAGGCAGTCATTGTTTAAACAACTGCGTAACCCAAAAGGGGATGAATCGTATAAGACATTCATAAATAAAACAATCAATAAAATTGAGATTGAAGATAAAATCAGTTTATGGTTTTTTTTTCTTCAAGGAAAAAAAAAGTGCGTAAGCAGTTTTGTAATAAGATAACAGTTTTTACGTTATAGTGTTGAGTGCGACGCGTGTACTTGTAATGATCTTTAGTCCAAATTATTTATGGGAACACCTTTAAGTGAACGAAATATTCGTAGCAAATTGAGCCAATGTTAAAGTAATTTTATATGACATTAAAAGTTTAGTTGTGTAAGGAAGGGCTAAATTGTCCTAAAGGTTGCAAGAAACTTTAAAGGGGCAACCAAACGTGTACAGATTATTACGGGTTATTGGAGTAATAACCACGGATAATTGGACTATTCGCGAGTACCGAAAGGAATAAGTGTTTGTGGAGTACTTGTTATGTGCCTTCAGGTAATCTAAGAATACACATGGACTACAAATAATTGGTAATCGATCTCGAGTTATGTTGTATTGGCTGTTTTAGTAGTAAGAATTTTTGCAGAAACGCAAATTTGTATTGACAGTGATGTGGTGGGTTGGTTTCTCAACCACGCTGTTGTAGTGTATGTAAACATTTGTTTTTTTGTGCAGGACAATATATATATTTATCGTTAACTTTTATTCTGTTGTTTATTTAGCCGGTCATGAGATACATTTGTGACGTTTACTTAATTGGTGATCTAGTTTTCGACAATTTAAATGTAGACTTAATGAACAACCTGAAAGGTTATATTTGCCAGGTTAATTTTAAAAAGAAGATTTTCATGTTAGTTTCGTTTAACGCAGTACACTAATGACGGACCAGCTGTTGATTTAAATATTTCATTAAGTATAACTAAGAGATGAAGTTTTGAGAACTTACATATTTACGAATGTCCCATACGATTCGAAGGTATATTGAAAGAACAATTATTAAGCCGATGACATTGATTTTCTTTTGGTTAGGAATTTTAAAAATTAATTATCGATCATTGAATGAAGAACTATTTTATTCATTAATAAGTAGAAATTTAACTTTATACGTATACGAGGGATACGTAGAAAATATTCAGTTAACGTGTTATAACTTTGGTATTCTGGATGTACAGGGTACAATCAGGAAGTTTGTGACGACCCGTGTATTTCAGATTTTTTTTTATAACTGTTGGGTACGTGTATGCAGTTAAATTTGAGTGATAAATTTTGTTTTGGAAATTTTGGAATACGAGGTGTATTCAAAAAGTTTCTAATAACCTGGGTAGTACTAAATATATTTGAGTTTAAGTTGAATTGTTTGGGACGAGTGTTTGTTTTAGGACCCCCATGTAAGAGTTTACTGAGTAAGCACAATCCTACTTTCCACAATCAAGTAGGGTTAATTAACCCCCAGCTTAAGACAATTATTTTAGCAAAGTTTCGATTGTGGTGGCGCCTGGAGACATATTTTTCCGGACTGAGCTGTCTGAATATCGGTGTAAGGTGTTTTAGCGTATTAATCATTCATTTTACCTCTTATTTCGACCACGCCCATCTCCCTGTTAGCTGGTTTCGCAGCCCGCTTACATTAGTAAGCATACACGACGCCTAGTGCGGTTTGGACGTGTAACAACAGACCCACAGACACACAGACACACAGACACACAGACACACAGACACACAGACACACAGACACACAGACACACAGACACAGACACACAGACACACAGACACACAGACACACAGACACACAGACACACAGACACACAGACACACAGACACACAGACACACAGACACACAGACACACAGACACACAGACACACAGACACAAAGGACACACAGACACACAGACACACAGACACACAGACACACAGACACACAGCACACAGACACAAAGACACACAGACACACAGACACACAGACACACAGACACAGACACACAGACACACAGACACACAGACACACAGACACACAGACACAGACACACAGACACACAGACACAGACACACAGACACACATACACACAGACACACAGACACCCAGACACACAGACACACAGACACACAGACACACAGACACACAGGCACACAGACACACAGACACACAGACACACAGACACACAGACACACAGACACACAGACACACAGACACACAGACACACAGACACAGACACACAGACACACAGACACACAGACACACAGAAACAGACACACAGACACACAGACACACAGACACAAAGACACACAGACACACAAACACACAGACACAGACACAAGACACACAGACACACAGACACACAAGACACACAGACACACAGACACACAGACACACAGACACACAGACACAACAGCACACACAGACACACAGACACACAGACACACAGACACACAGACACACAGACACACAGACACAAGACACACAGACACACAGACACACAGACACACAGCAACAACACAGACACACAGACACACAGACACACAGATACACAGACACACAGACACACATACACACGACACACAGACACCAGACACACAACAACAGACACACAGACACACAGACACAAGGCACACAGACACACAGACACACAGACACACAGACACACAGACACAAGACACACAGACACACAGACACACAGACACACAGACAAACACAGACACAGACACACAGACACACAGATACACAGACATACAGACACACAGACACAGACACAGAAACACAGACACCCAGACACACAGACACACAGACACACAGACACAGACACAGACACCCAGACACAGACACACAGACACACAGACACACAGACGAGACACAAGACACACAGACACACAGACACACAGACACACAGACACACAGACAGACAGACAGACAGACACAGACACACAGACACACAGACACACAGAACACAGACACACACGACCACCCAGAGCACAGAGACACACAGACACACAGACACACAGACACACAGACACACAGACCCACAGACACACAGACACACAGACACACAGACACACTGACACACAGACACACAGACACACAGACACACTGACACACAGACACACAGACACACAGACACAGCAAACACACAGACACACAGACACACAGACACACAGACACACAGACACACAGACACACAGACACACAGACACACAGACACACAGACACAAGACGACACACAGACACACAGACACACAGACACACAGACACACAGCACACAGACACAAGACACACAGACACACAGACACACAGACACACAGACACAGACACACAGACACCAGACACAAACACAGACACACAGACACACACACACAGACACACAGAACACAGACACACAACACAACACACAGACACCCAGACACCAGACACAGACACACAGACACACAGACACAAACACAGCACACAGACACACAGACACACAGACACACAGACACAGACACAGACACACAGACACACAGACACAAGACACAGACACACAGACACAGACACACAGACACACAGATACACAGACACAGACACAGACACAGACACACAGAAACACAGACACCCAGACACAGACACAGACACAGACACACAGACACCAGACACAGACACACAGACACACAGACACACAGACGCAGACACACAGACACACAGACACACAGACACACAGACACAGACACACAGACAGACAGACAGACAGACACAAACACACAGACACAGACACACAGACACAGACACACAGACACCCAGGCACAGAGACACACAGACACACAGACAACAGACACACAGACACACAACACAGACACAGACACAAGACACACAGACACACAGACACAAGACAAGACACAGACACACAGACACACAGAACACACACAGACACACAACACACAGACACACAGACACACAGACACACAGACACACAGACACAACAGACACACAGACACACAGACACACAAGACACACAGACAACAGACACACAGACACAAGCCACACAGACACACAGACACAACACACAGACACAAGACACACAGACACAGACAGACACACAGACACACAGACACACAGACACACAGACACACAGACACACAGACACACAGACACACAGACAAACACACAGACATACAGACACACAGAACCAGACACAGACACACAGACACACAGACAGACACACAGACACACAGACACACAGACACACAGACACACAGACACACAGACACACAGACACACGACACAGACACACAGACACAGACACACAGACACACAGACACACAACACCAGACACACAGACACACAGACACACAGACACAGCAACAGACACACAGACACAGACACACAGACACACAGACCCATACACAGACACACAGACACACAGACACACACACACAGACACACAGACACACAGACACACAGCACACAGACACACAGACACACAGACACACAGACACACAGACACACAGACACACAGACACACAGACACACAGAACACACAGACACACACAGACACAGACACACAGACACACAGAACACAGACACACAGACACACAGACACAGACACAGAAACACAGACACACAGACACAGACACACAGACACACAGACACACAGACACACAGACACAGACAGACACACAGACACACAGACACACAGACACACAGACACACAGACACACAGACACACAGACACACAGACACACAGACAGACAGACAGACAGACACACAGACACACAGACACACAGACCACAGACACAGACACACAGCACACAGCACAGAGACACACAGACACACAGACACACAGACACACAGACACACAGACACAGACACAGACACACAGACACACAGACAACAGACACACAGACAGACAGACACACAGACACACAGCAGACACACAGACAGACACACAGACACACAGACACACAGACACACA
>JARFJB010001033.1:1937500-1952500 GCA_036346205.1 Vesta saturnalis | reverse complement strand
CACAAGAACACAGACACACAGACACACACAAAGACACACAGACACACAGACACACAGACACACAGACACACAGACACACAGACACAACACAAGACACACAGACACACAGACACACAGACACAAGACACACAGACACACAGACACACAGACACACAGACACAAGACACAAGACACACAGACACAAACACAGACACACAGAACACAGACACACAGACACAAGACACAGACACACAGAACACAGACACCAGACACACAGACACACAGACACACAGACACAGACACACAGACACACAGACACAGACACACAGACACACAGACACACAGACACAGACACACAGACACACAGACACACAGACACACAGACACACAGACAGACAGACAGACAGACAGACAGACACAAGACACACAGACACACAGACACACAGACACAGACACAGACACAGGCACAGACACACAGACGCACAGACACAAAGACACACAGACACAGACACAGACACACAGACACACAAACAGACAGACACACAGACACACAGACACACAGACACACAGACACACAGACACACAGACACACAGACACACAGACACACAGACACACAGACACACAGACACACAGACACACAGACACACGGACACAGACACACAGACACACAGACACACAATACAGACACCAGACACATAGACACACAGACACACAGACAACACACAGACACACAGACACACAGACCATACACAGACACACAGACACACAGACAGACACACAGACACACAGGCACACAGACACACAGACACACAGACACACAGACACACAGACACACAGACACACGGACACAGACACACGGACACAGACACACAGACACACAGACACACATATACGCAGACGCCCAGACACATGGACACACAGACACACAGACAGACAAACACACAGACATACAGACACACAGACCACACAGACACACAGACACACAGACACACAGACACACAGACACACAGACACACAGACACAGACACACAGACACACAGACACACAGACACACAGACACACAGACACACAGACACACAGACACACAGACACACAGAACACACAGACACACAGACACACAGACACACAGACACACAGACACAACAGACACACAGACACACAGACACACAGACACACAGACACACAGACACACAGACAACACAGACACACAGACACAAGACACACAGAACACAACCCAGACACACAGACACACAAGACACACAGACACACAGACACACAGACACAAGACACAGACACACAGACACACAGACACACAGACACACAGACACAGACACACAGACACACAGACACAGACACACAGACACACAGACACACAGACACACAGACACACAGACACACAGACAACACAGACACACGACACACAGACACACAGACACACACAGACACACAGACACACACAGACACACAGACACACAGACACACAGACAACCAGACAACAACAAAGACACCAGAACACAGACACACAGACACACAGACACACAGCACACAGACACAGACACAACACAGACACAAGACACACAGACACAAAGACACACAGACACAGACACAAGACACAGACACAAACACAGACACACAGACACACAGAACACAGACACACAGCACACAGACACAGACACAACACAACACACAACACACAACACACAGACACACAGACACAGACACACAGACAAAGACAAGACAACAACAACGCACCAGACACACAGACACACAGACAAGACAAACACACAGACACACAGACACACAGACACAAAACACCAGACACAGCAGACACACAGACACACAGACACACAGACACACAGACAACAGACAGCAACACACAGACACACAGCACACAGACACACAGACACACAGACACACAGACACACAGACACACAGACACACAGACACACAGACACAGACACACAGACACACAGACACAGACACACACACACAGACACACAGACACACAGACACACAGACACACAGCACACAGCACACAGACACACAGACACAAACACAGACACACAGACACACAGGCACACAGGCACACAGACACACAGACACACACAACACAGACACACAGACACACAGACACACAGACACAGACACACAGACACACAGACACACGGACACACACACAGACACACAGACACACAGACACACAGACACACAGACACACAGACACAACACACAGACACACAGACACACAGACACACAGACACACAGACACACAGACACACAGACACACAGACACACAGACACACAGACACACAGACACACAGACACACAGACACACAGACACAACACAGACACACAGACACACAGACACACAGACACACAGACACACAGACACACAGACACACAGACACACAGACACACAGACACAAGACACAGACACACAGACACACAGACACACAGACACACAGACACACAACACACAGACACACAGACACACCAGACACACAGACACAACAACAGACACACAGAACACAGGCACAGACACAAACAGACACACAGACACAAGACACAGACACACAGACACAGACACAGACACACAGACACAAACCAGACACACAGACACACAGACACAACACAGACACACAGACAACAGACACAGACACACAGACACAGACACACAGACACACACACAGACACACAGACACACAGGACACAGACACACGGACACACAACACACAGACACACAAACCGACCACAGACACAAGACACACAGACACACAGACAAAACCAGACCCAGACACAGGACACACAGACACACAGACAAACACAAGACCACAGACACACAGACACACAGACACACAGACCAAGACACACAGACACACAGACACACAGACAACAGACACACAGACACACAGACACCAGACACACAGACACACAGACACACAGACACAACAGACACACAGACACACAGACACACAGAACACAAACACACAGAACACAGAAACACAAACACACAGAACACAGACACACAGACACACAGACACACAGACACACAGACACACAGACACAAAGGCACACAGCACACGACACAAGGCACACAGGCACACGACACACAGGCACACAGACACAAGACACACAGGCACACAGACACACAGACACACAGACACACAGACACACAGACACACAGACACACAGACACACAGACACACAGACACAAGACACACAGACACACAGACACACAGACACACAGACACACAGACACACAGACACACAGACACACAGACACAGACACGCAGACACCCAGACACACAGACACACAGATCCACAGACATACAGACACACAGACACACAGACACAGACACAGACACACAGCCACACAGACACACAGACACACAGACACACAGACAGACACACAGACACACAGGCACACAGACACACACACACACACACACACACACACACAGACACACAGACACACAGACACACATATACGCAGACGCCCAGACACATGGACACACAGACACACAGACAGACAAACACACAGACATACAGACACACTGAGACACATACACGCAGACAAACAGACACACAGACACACAGACACACAGACACACAGACAGACACAGACACAGACACACAGACACACAGACACACAGACACACAGACACAGACACACAGACACACAGACACACAGACACACACACACAGACACACAGACCCACAGACACACAGACACACAGACACACAGACACACAGACACTCAGACACACAGACACACAGACAAACAGACACACAGACACACAGACACACAGACACACAGACACACAGACACACATACACAGACACACAGACACACAGATACACAGACGCACAGACGCACAGACCACAGACCACAGACCACAACACACAACACAAGACACACAGACACACAGACACACAGACACACAGACACACAGACACACAGACACACAGACACACAGACAGACAAACCCTCAGACATACAGACATACAGACACACAGATACACATACACGCAGACATACAGACACACAGACACTCAGATACACAGACACACATACACACAGACACACAGACACACAGACACACAGATACACAGACACAGACACACAGACACACAGACACACAGACACACAGACACACAGACAGACAGGCACACAGGCACACAGACACACACACACACACAAAGAAACACAGACACACAGACACACAGATACACAGACACACAGACACACAGACACACAGACACACAGACACACAGACACACAGACACACAGACACAAGACACACACACACACACACACACTGACACACAGACACAGGCACACAGACACACAGACACACAGACACACAGACTCACAGGCACACAGACACACAGACACAGACCAACAGACACACAGACACTCAGACACACAGAAACCCAGACACAGACACACAGACACACAGACACACAGACACACAGACACACAGACACACAGACACACAGACACACAGACACACAGACACACAGACACACAGACACACAGACACACAGACACACAGACACACAGACACACAGACACACAGACACACAGACACACAGACACACAGACACACAGACACACAGACAATCCGACACACGGACACACAGACACACAGACACACAGGCACACAGACACACAGACACACAGACACACAGACACACAGACACACAGACACACATACACACTGACACCCAGACACACAGACACACAGACACACAGACACACAGACACACAGACACACAGACACAGACACACAGACACACAGACACATAGACAGACACACAGACACAAAGACACAGACACACAGACACACAAGCACACAGGCACACAAACACACAGACACACAGACACACAGACACACAGGCACACAGACACACAGACACACAGACACACAGGCACACAGACACCCAGACACACAGACACACAGACACACAGATACACAGACACAGATACACAGACACACAGACACACAGACACTCAGACACACAGACACACAGACACACAGACACACAGATACACACACCGACACACAGACACACAGACACACAGACACACAGACACACAGACACACAGACACAGACACACAGACACACAGACACACAGACACACAGACACACAGACACACAGACACACAGACACACAGACACACAGACACACAGACACAGACACACAGACACACAGACACACAGACACACAGACACACAGACACACAGACACACAGACACACAGACACACAGACACACAGACACACAGACACACAGACACACAGACACACAGACACACAGACACACAGACACACAGACTTAACTAACTTAACTTAACTAACCTAACCATATATTTAGTCTTTATCCACGCTTCAAAACTACCCACGCTATCCCAGTGCTCTGCAGTCACTTGACCGTTCGACTGAGTTCTCGGCCGCGCTCACTCATCCCTATTAATTTTGTGTGAGGTGGTAGGTTAGGCACGTGACAAGTTATTAATTAGTAATAATTGTATTGTACCATTTGGTGTAAAAATTTGATATGTCTGGGTCTTTTTGTTGCTTTTGTCTAGGTTTTGAATGAATGCTCAACCAATTGTTCTCTTTCATAACATTACACTGATGTTATACAGTTTTTCAATTTATCTTTTGTTTGAGGCATTTTTTTTACTTAGAGTATGTTTTGGAATATGATTTTCAGAGCGGTATGATATCTAATTTATCAGATCAGTGTGTGTGTGTGTGTCTATATATATATATATATATATATATATATATATATATATATATATATATACAGGGTCCGCCTTTGGGAGCTGATCCTATGAGTATCTGCAATACCAAACTTACTATAATTTTAAAAATTTGGTGACAGGGTAATGATGTTAGGGCTAACTCATCTAAAATATTTTCACGTTCGTACTACTTCCAGTTATACCGGATGTCGGTACTGAGTCGCTTATTTTAAATAGAACACCCCGTATATTAATACATTTTTGCATTCTATGTCGTATTTTAAGGTAAGTTTGTTAAATAAACTAGATACGAAATTTCAGTCGTTTTCAAAAAAAAACATTTTTCTAAAAAAATTCACAGATGCGGTCTTATTAAGAACTCTTTAATTGTTCTGTTCCTGTCAAACAATTTGAATAAAACTTTGAGGTGTTATAGGCAAAGGTTTATTGCAACAGTCTGCAAAAAATGACATTTGTATTTTTCATAAAAATAAAATTATGAATGTCTAAACTTGACTATCAAAAAATGCAAGTTACTCAAAAAAATCAAATGCAAACCCCTATTTTTTATTACTCAGATCGATCTAACGTCAAAAATTAAGGTAAGTTTGTTTAAAACTTTATTTGCCTAAACGTAACAGTTTCATACTTATTATCAAAAAAGTCCCAATTTTAAAATTTGTGATAAAAATGAGCTACATACTTAAATCTAGTATTCCTTGTTCGTGGTCACCATGGAAACCAAATAATTGAGAATTGAAATAAAGAAAAATATTTGAATAACTTACTGCAAAAAATTATAAAAATTGATAATTTTGTGATTCAAAAAACAGTTTTGCCAAATAGAAATTTTCTAAGTAATTTTTTTCAAATTCGATATCCAACAACATGAGTGTAAAAATTTAATACTCTATGAGTAAATCGAAAAAACTACTTTTTACTGCGGAGGTAATACATACTTATCAGCGCATCATTACAGGATAAAGATGCTTATTTATTTTGTTTTTCTTTTGTAGTCAATAATTTAATAAAATTGTTGACAGTTTGCGTTTTACTTGGTGAAATGGCTCGACTTGAATATTCTAATACAGATTATTTCAAATTAATTTTAATTCACGGAGAATGTCATAGAGTTGTAAAACGAACAGTAAGAACATTTATTGAAAGCTATCCTGAGCGCCCCCGACCATCAGCAGATACAATAAGACGTGTGGTTCAAAATTTGGAACAGTTTGGCATATGTAAACACTCAGCGCCTCGCAAAAAAACTGCTATTGATAACGAACAAAATGAAGGTATAACTTTAGGATATTTCCGTGCCTATCCTTGTAATTCCATAAACGACGCGAAAACAGATATTGGCTTAACACCAACAACTATCAGAAGAATCCTTAAGAAACATAAGTTTAGACCATATAATTTACGAAAAATGGCATATTTAATCGCCGAAACTCGCATTACTGGAATAACGAAAATAGCAATCCAATTCGCGTATGCCATTTTCAGGAAATTTGGAATTTTAACGTATTTTGTGCTATTCGGAATAACGAAATCTTTGGCGTGTATTTTTTCAACGAAAATTTGAGAGGTTTAAAATAGTTGATTGTTGCGATTTATGATTACAAATTTAATTTCTAGGAGAAAATTATCTTAAGATATTAAACACTCGAATTCAACCCCGATTAAATCTAGAAAGGGACAATTTATGGTACCAACAAGACAGTGCGCCCCCTCAATACAACAACGCTGTTTCCATGAAACTTTATGAAATTTGTGAAGATCGTTGGTTTGCCAATAATGGTCCCTTTCCATGGCCACCTAGGTCACCTGATCTTACGCCAATGGATTTTTATCTTTGGGGTCGAATTAAAAATATTGTTTATGCTACGCCACTAACGACTAAAGATTGCATTGCAAGAGTGCAAAATGCCTTCACTTCTCTTTCTCCACAAGAAATTCAAAGAGCTACAAATGAAGCCGTTATAACACGGGTTCAACAATGTCTTGCGTCTAACGGGCAACATTTTAAACATTTATTGTAAATTAATTTACATTTGATCACGAGCAAGAAATACTAAATAAGCGACTTGATCGTATAAGAATGCACTGATAAGTATGAAGTTACTACCTCCTCAGTAAAAAGTAGTTTTTTTCGATTTACTCAAAAAGTATTAAATTTTTACACTTCTGTTGTATATCGCATTTGAAACTAATGACTTAGAAAATTTCTATTTGGCAAAAACGACTATTGAATCACAAAATTATCAATTTTTATAATTTTTTGCAGTAGCTTATTCAATTATTTTTCTTTATTTCAATTCTCAATTATTTGGTTTCCATGGTGACCACGAACAAGGAATACTAGATTTAAGTATGTAGCTCATTTTTATCACAAATTTTAAAATTGGGACTTTTTTGATAATAAGTATGAAACTGTTACGTTTAGGCAAATAAAGTTTTAAACAAACTTACCTTAATTTTTGCGGTTAAATCGATCTGAGTAATAAAAAATAGGGGTTTCCATTTGATTTTTTTGAGTAACTTGCGTTTAGACATTCATAATTTTATTTATATGAAAAATACCAAATGTCATTTTTTGCAGACTGCTGCAATATACCTTTGCCTACAACACCTCAAAGTTTTATTCAAATTGTTTGACAGGAAGAGAACAATTCAAGAGTTATTATTCAGACCGCATCTGTCAATTTTTTTAGAAAAATGTTTTTTTTTTGAACACGACTGAAATTTCGTATCTTCTTCATCGCCAGTAGAAAAGGATTCTTTGAAAAAATTCATTAAAGTGTCAAACAAATTTATAAAATATGGAAATGTAATGAATAAGTCCGCTATAACAATTAGGTGTTTGTATTTCAAAGCCAGCAATTTAATAGTATTTTATTTCAAATAAATTAATTGTTATTGAAGCGGTTTGAAAATGATATTCATTATACGGTGTTTCGGGTGCCTGAAAATTTTCAAATGATATTTTATAGTTAGCAATGATTAATTGTTGTTTATATATAAGTTTATTTAGCATTGATACGAGAATCTTAAATTCACGTCACAATGTTATGCATAGAATTAAATAGAAAACATTTAAAGTT
Organism: Vesta saturnalis; assembly: GCA_036346205.1. NCBI lineage: Eukaryota > Metazoa > Arthropoda > Insecta > Coleoptera > Lampyridae > Vesta > Vesta saturnalis. The sequence goes on along the minus strand of JARFJB010001033.1, from coordinate 1,943,661 downwards.
CGCGGCAAAGTACGGATGCATAAATGAGTTGTAAATGAAGAGGAAGACGCTGTCTGAATGACTTGCAGTTGTAAGTCAAAGTTAGCCTTTGAAAGTTGTTGATAGAGGTTGGAACAAAGAGAGGCACAAGTGGCGGTAGTATATAGTCACGCTGCTCCCTAAAATTATGAAATAAAGCAAGATTTAATTAGTTTGTAATAGGGAAGTAAAAAAAATACTGTCCTTATTAAAATATAAAAGGTTAAAGTGAAAAAGATTGCGCACTTTGTTAAATGAATGATAATAAGGAAAGTTACGCAATAATTTAAAATAACATGTTTGTGAATATTGGAGGTCATTCATGATTATGTTTATATATTGAACGAAAAAAAATAAAATACGATAATCGATCCAGTGCGATAAATCAGTAGATAAAGAACAATGACCAGAAAATGTTAATGGCTGATTTATGCGATTCAACACTGCCCTTTGTAATCGTAGGCGGTTTGTAGTGAAACTTGACACGTTGAAGTGATAATTAAAACGTATAAAAATATTAACCGAATCGATGGTTTGTTGGAATTGGAATCGTGCGTGGTCAGCGCCAAACTTCTAAAGAAAGTATTTGGGGAACAAAGAAATACGGCATAACAACGAAGTAAACCCATCTTCGGCCTCGAGAGATAAACATTAAGAGTGATATATTAACGTAATAAAGAAAACGTTTATGTGTTTCATTTTTCCTTAAATTGTGGTTCAACTGTCAGCACTGAATAGATTAAAATTTAATTCACTGCTGATAAGGAAATTATATGTGCATGTTAAATAATAAGAAATACGAAATATCATAATACCTAGGGGTTAGCACAGGATTGTTTTTCATGTGTTCTTGTAAACAAAGCATTTGTGCATTTTTGAGTTTAGTTAAATTAAATAAGCATATCGCTTGATTTATTTCTATTATTAACCACTACGAATATTAAAAGCTCATACAAGAGGAAGTAATTTCAAGTAACTTACAATTTTCATACACATTTAAGAGAATCAATTTGCATATATTTTTGGTAATTGATAACAATAATCATTTGTTTTATTAAGTAAGCTATCCGGCGCAACCAGATAGGAAAAATATTTGTTAAGCAAATATTAGTTACATTTACTCAGACAGAAAGGTGATAGCAAGTAAGTAAATTTTAAATTAATGAATGTTATTTTTGCGTTGAAACTACCCAAATTAAATCAAAAGGTTAACATTTTAAATTCCCACGAAAACAATACGAATTTATATTAAAGGGATTTTAAAATTATTAAAAATAGTAAAAGAACCCTAACACGCAAAAGGAATAGGTCCATTTTTATGCCCGTTGCGCCGAATGTGGGAAAACAATGGAAGATGAAAATCAAAAAACCAACTTAGCTAAATATAATCACATTGTAGTATTAGCTCAAAGTTAAACACTTTATTTAAGAGTTCTAATTGTTTTCACAACAAAAACATGATGTTTACATACATATAACATTACTGAAATATGAAAAACCATTCAATATTAAGCCCTTAAATATGTGCACCTAGTTGTTATAGTGGGCGTATTCTTTCCGTTATTTTCCTTTTATTTTTTTATTATTTCTTAAATTAACTTTTTTAATGGTATGAGTTTCTCTACTGACGACTATAACTACAGTTGTCATCGTAACGTCTAAACTTTATTCAATTTCTATTTAAATACAAGATTTAAAAAAAGATCTATATTTAACATTACGAATTTAAATCGTAAAAGATTACATAAATAAATATTGTTTAATTTAGTAGAATATATATATATATATATATATATATATATATATATATATATATATATATATTAATTTATTATTTAATTACGGAATTCTACAATACATACAGTAATACCATTGACTCGATACGTTTTGAAAAAGGGGTTTAGATAGTTCATTGGTTATGACCGAACGTATTGAAAATGGAAAAGTAGTACAAAACTTATGGTTGTCTTCAATTGTACATGCAATTTCATGACAATTTTACGTTTATGATCAAGTTACCTGATAATTAAAAATCATATTATTCCAAACCCCGTTTACAGGATTTACGAAGGTTAATTGATTAGCTCGTTAATCACTGATAGTAAATATAATTTAGCTTGGGAGCGATGACATAAGCCTGTAATTACATAGTTATTTAATTAACTTCATCTATGCAAAGTTTTTATGCAGTGTGATTCAGGAGGAAATGTAAATATATTTAGGTCCAGGAGGCCAAAATAATCTCGTATGTTTTCGTCCGACTTTTTTTGTTTCAAAGATACTTTGATTAACTGTAATTTAAAGCTGAACAAATACTTATTACAAAAGTAAAAGTAGAAAACAAATAAAAAGTTAAACAAGTTAACTTTGATAACCTTGTCCCAAATGACAATTTACAACACATAGCAGGCAAATGTCTGACAGTTGTGCTAATTTTATAACACTGTCAAAATTGCTCATAAATTTAGCCATAAAGAATATGCAGATGTAATGTTTGTTTATGGTTTCTGCAATGGTAGTACCGTTCGTGCAATAGAGTATCGACGTCGTTTTCCATATCGAATAGTTGTTTCAAACCGTTTTTAGACGTGCTGGCGACACTACAGCATTGGTTCGGTTTGGGGCTTGAAGAAGATATTCTGGATGTTGCAGACAATAATCCAGAGATAAGTGCAAGGCGTATCGCATTCCAATTTCAAATTCCACACACAAAGATTTAGAGAATACAAAATAAGATTCGCAGGCTTTTCATGTGCAATAAGTACAAAAGGATTAGAGCGAGTCATTGTTCGCTAAAACTCGCTACTAAATCAATTTATAAACGTGAAAATAAGTGTATCGAAGTGAGAGTTGATGCTTTCGAAAATTTGTTATGAACTAATGCTATTTGTTTTCTTTTGTTAGTTTTGTAATAATTATTTCTTCGGTTTTTAAATTACTATTGATCAAGGTATCTCTGAAACAAATAAAAATCGGAAGAGAACATATGAGCTTATTTTGCTTCATTTGGCCTCCTGGACATGTCCTAAAAACACTTCCGTTCTCTCCTGAATCGCCCTGTACAGACCGACGTTGCGGGCTATTAATTTAGGTCAAGAGGGTTTGACTATAATTTACTTATTAATGTCCAGTTAAAGTAAACGAAATGCGAATAATTTGATGAATTTACAACTATCAACATTTTTTATTTGGTAGCTAACATAAACAAACGCCTCATTTAACAACATATATATTAACTGTCCTCATTTTACAAAGCCTGCCTTATTGAATTGTGAAAAACTATTCTTAACATAACCTAAATGTATTTGTGCATCCATAATTTTAAGAAAAGTTATAAAGTGCTGTGCCTATATTTCCAGGAGCACAAGTAGAAACCTGGTACTGAGAAACAAACACGTTTACGATATACCTTAAGTTACTAAATACCTGAATTTGGATTCATGATTTATACTTAGAGATCTTAAAAAAACCCCAACACTCGACTTTAAAAAAAAAATCGGTTGATAAATTCAAAGTGCACAATTTTGTACCCTAAAAATGGCGCGCCACTCGTTATTATATATCTTTTATTTTGAAATTATCTAAAAAAGTGTTGGTTTGTTTTTTTAATTATGTAACTTCAGGTATTATGGGCTAATAATCAATTTTGCAACTTTGTTAATTTGTAAAACATTTTCTAAATAAAAAACTTTTAAAAACTGCCAGTGGCGCACCGTTTTTAGAGTGTAAAATTTTTTTGAAAGTCGGGTATTGGCGGTTTTTAAGATCGCTAAGAATAAATGATTTGACAAAATTAAAAAATTCAAAAGGGCGGATCAAAAATGGGAGATTATCGTGTCTAAAAACCGATACAACTTAAATTCAGGTATTGTGGGCTTTGAAGTTATTTATTTACATGTAAGAGAAAGCGTTATGGCAGATAATTGGGCAGCAGTTTTTAATAAAATGAACTATAATTTTTAATAATATCCTTTCCTTTATGATCCGTAGCTCCCGATTGACTGTCTAGCTAAATTTTTATCAGTTTTATTTATTTATTACTTAACGTATCATACTTATAAACTACAGTAATTTAAACATTTTATGTCAATGGGCAAACCTTCGAGCTTATTTCACTTTTACGTTTAGATCACACAATGGATTAAAATTACAATATTACTAGTGAGGGTTACTGACGTTTCGGTCCCGATATTTGAGTCCTGCCGTTTTTGATTCGCAGTTTGGATCCGAACAGTTTCGGTTCCGATCGTTTTGGTCCAGTTCGCTTGGTCGTGGCTGTTTAATAAACATTATTTAAGAAAATGAAGAATAAAGTTACGCTAACTATTCTTAGTTCGCCCCGACTTCATTTCCGAAACAGCTATTTCTTAGCTGGTATACCGAATGAGAGCTTAATAAGCACGCCTTGCGAGAATAAACACTAAAAGTTATTTTAAGTTCACTCAGTACCAGACCTCTACTTGTGCTTTTAGAAATATAGGCACAACACATTATACCTTTTCCTAAATTATGGATGCACAGATACAATTAGGTTATGTTAGGAATAGTTTTTCACAATTAAATAAGGCAAGCTTTTTAAAATGAGGACAGCTAATACATGTTGTCAAATTAAGCGTTTGTTTATGTTAGTTACCAAATAAGAAATGTTGAATGTTTAAATTCATCAAATTATTCGCATTTCGTTTACTTTAACTGGACATTAATAGGTCAAACCCCCTTGATCTAAATTAATAACCCACAATGTCGGTATCTACAGGGCGATACAGGAGAAAACGTATTTTTAGTACAGGGTGTCCCAACGATGGAGTAAAGTAAGTTTATGCTTAACTAGAATTATTTGTGTAAATATTGTATGGACCGTGGGGTAGAGGTAAGAAGTGTGCATTTTTTTAAAATATTGGAAGTTATACAGGGTGTGCCAGAAAAGCAGGACGTGAAAAAGTATGATTTTTTAAATAGAACACCCATATTTGATTTTAGTTTTAATTCTACGTGTCCATACAAACATATTTTGTCATACAAAAGATTGGCTGAAAGTTTTTAGTTCTTGAGATATTCGCGTTTAAAGATTATTATGGTCATTTTCGTGGGGTTGATGAATGGGCAATTGTTCCGTTATTTCACAATAAAAAAAATTGATATTTCGTGTGAAAAATGGGTGATATTATACTAACGTTTAGACCGAGTAGTATTTCTAATTTTCTCAACAGGGTGTTTGTTATAACCATTCAAATTTGAAAATTCTCAAATTAAAAAAAATCAGTTTTTTTTAATTGCACACCCTATATATTTTTATTTCATTTTATTCGGGATTAAAAAATCTATCATTTTTGTCAAATATATCCTATATCTATCTTTGATAGTTTTCGAGGAATTTCGATTTTTCTCGCTAGCTACGTTACATACGATACTATAACATTATTATGGATCGTGGTAGCCATGGAAAACAATTGCGACGAAATAAAACAAACCACCTAAGCGAGAATATTAACAGTTTTTATTAATGAGAAACAGTAATTCAATAATTATTCAACATTGCGTCTTAGTAAATGCTCAAATAGACGGCCTTCTTGCTGAATACACATATTGAGCATTTTTCTCATGTTCTGTCTCACTTCGGATAACATAAGAGGGGTCACTGTGCGACAAGCTTCGCGAATTCTATTTTTCATGTCCTCCCTTGTTGTAGGTTTAATAATATACACCCGATCTTTTATGTATCCCCATAGGAAAAAATCCAGTGGAGTTAAATCGCATGACCTGGGTGGCCATAATATAAAGCCATTACGTCCTATCCATTTCTACGGGTATTGCTGGTTCAAGAATTCCCTTACGTCCCGATAAAAATGTGAAGGTGCACCATCCTGTTGCAACCACATTTTTAGTTGTCCTTCTAAATTGATATCCTCAAGTAACACAGGCAATTCTTCACGTAAGAAATGCAAATAGCTGCGGCCCGTTAATGGATCATCAAAAAAATAGGGACCGATAATTTGGTCATTAAGTATACCACACCACACATTTAGTGACCAATAATTTTGGTTTTGAACTTCGCGTAGCCAAAATGGATTATCAATGGCGTAATAGTGCATATTATGCCGATTTACAGCCCCATTACTTTTAAACGTCGCCTCATCGGAAAA
>JARFJB010001033.1:1905000-1932500 GCA_036346205.1 Vesta saturnalis | reverse complement strand
GAAAAAACACGCGCGCGCACGCATGAACGCACGTTCGCACGCACTCATGCAAGCACGCACACACACACCCACACACAAACCAGATACAGGCGCAGACGCAGAAGCAGACGCAGAGGCAGACGCGAACGCGGACGCGAACGCGGACGCAGACGCAGACGCAGACGCAGACGCAGACGCAGACGCAGACGCAGACGCAGACGCAGACGCAGACGCAGACGCAGACGCAGACGCAGACGCAGACGCAGACGCAGACGCAGACGCAGACGCAGACGCAGACGCAGACGCAGACGCAGACGCAGACGCAGACGCAGACGCAGACGCAGACGCAGACGCAGACGCAGACGCAGACGCAGACGCAGACGCAGACGCAGACGCAGACGCAGACGCAGACGCAGACGCAGACGCAGACGCAGACGCAGACGCAGACGCAGACGCAGACGCAGACGCAGACGCAGACGCAGACGCAGACGCAGACGCAGACGCAGACGCAGACGCAGACGCAGACGCAGACGCAGACGCAGGCGCAGGCGCAGACGCAGACGCAGACGCAGACGCAGGCGCAGACGCAGACGCAGACGCAGGCGCAGACGCAGACGCAGACGCAGACGCAGACGCAGACGCAGACGCAGACGCAGACGCAGACGCAGACGCAGACGCAGACGCAGACGCAGACGCAGACGCAGACGCAGACGCAGACGCAGAAACAGATGCAGAAGTACACGTAGGCACAGGCTGCAAAGGTTTCGTTCGCCAAAGATTTAGTGTTACCGTATATATGACAACGACAACGAATAGGTTTACGACCAACTACAGCTTGTATAAACACACATTTTTGAACGAAAGGAAGCACCATTGCAAAAAAATTAAATGTAACTATGTAACACTCAGAGCGATGAAAAATGTGTTACCTTTTTCCTACAGAAAAATGCAGAAACCCAAAGCATGAACACGTAATTGTGCAAAAAATGTAATAATTGGATCAAGTATTCGTTTTATCAGTTATTGTAAAAAAGTATGTTCATATAGTAGTTACACAGACTGTTATAGTTTATTTATTCCAATGTAATTATTGAATTTAGGCAATAATATTACCAAGAAGACATAAACAAGCTCGTATCCGTTGGACGAAACATGCTCAATAATGCAATTAAAATAGCTTGTCTTGCTAAGGTTAATAATCTTAAATCCAGATAAGGTCTATTTATTAAATGTTACTAACTAAATAACTTTTTTAAAGCTACTTGAATAAAAATTAATATGACAATACGAAATTGAGTAAGAAAATGATTTGCTTCTACGAAGCAAACTAATTACAATCTTGAGTAGTGCCTTGAGTGGAAAATGAGTTTTTCTTTCCGTTAGTTTAACATCTATTGAAGTAAGGAAATAAATCAGGGTTATGTGTCAATCTCTTGTAATGAAGAAAGGATTTTTATATACCAAAGTGCATAGTCCAATAACGAAGCGAATGGGATAGTACATAAGCTCCTTTTATAAAAGAAATTCATATTATATTATCCATTTTCATTTATACTTTCTATGAAGGAAACGATTAAGGTACGTTTAGTACACATGTTAAACGTATAGGTAAGACATGCGTTATGTAAATATAGTAATTATACCATATTTATATGTGAATCCAAATTAGGTTATAATCAAAACTAATCAATCAAAAAAGAAATTCTCATCGATCATGTTTCACTTTTACGAGTAAATCTATTAAATTCATGAATGCAATGTAATTTAATTTATAATTTTTATTCACGGATCGTCAATCCTTTATTCAGTAGTTTTAATGAAAATCGATTAAATTAATGAAACTATTAAGCTAAAAAAATAAAAAAAAAAGGTATTTCATTACGTTATTTCATCCATAACCATCAACGGTTTTTTATTAAATTATACTTCAGTTGTTCATGATATTCAAACAGGCTCTTTTTGCTAAGTTACGTTTTTGTACCGTAGGGACTAAAACGTACACCTTATTCCATCGTTTTCGGAATGAAAGTGCCGCTTTTACTCTTTTTGAATGATAATTTTTGTTCAAAGGTGTTAAAAGTAACAAAATCAACCAAAAACAGCCATTTATTTTATTTAAGGTTAATTTCCTGACTAAAAAGGGGAAGACAGACATTCTAAAAGACAACGGTCAAAGTCGTTTATCCGTTTCCCATAAAGCATGCGTTACTCTTGGGAAATAATCGACATGTTAGGTGTGTATAAAGAAAAAAACAAAAGTGATTAAATATTAAATATAATTTTCAAATGGAGTGGATGTATATTTGCAATAGAATTAATAATACGAATAACACCCTCCGTAGGGCGCGTGGGGGATAGCGAGGCAGAGAAGGCCAGTTTAACAATAACAAAAAGAAGTGCCGTAGCATAAATCGGTATCTGCTCAATCGAAAGTGGATATAACAGAACTAAATGTTCAAGTTAAAATCGGAACTTAGTGACGACAAGTTAACCAAAGTACAGTTGGGGCAACAAAAAATGGAACACTGATTTTACAAGTTCAATGGGCATATCTACTTTAAGTAGTATTTGACCTTCGTACATAACAATTGCAGTTCAGTCAAACTTTAATGCAATGCATCGATGACATAAGTAGAATGCTCTGATCAATTTTGATCTTATTATATTATGCTTTAGAATACACAACAAAAAAAACTTTGGTCTGATATTTCAAAGTAACTAAAATCTAAAAAGAAAAAAAAACAAAATTTGAAAAACTACATTTAAAAAATCTAAATATAATACTTTGGTGATTAGGTCAGAAATTGTTAAAACAAAAATTAATAAAGAAATACTTTTAGAGTAATTTAGTGATTAATTCAGTAACATGAAATTAATAATGTGTATGACCGCCCTCGTTGTCAATGCACTCCTGCAATCGTCTAGGCAGTGACGCTACTAAATGCTGCAGATAATCGATTCCAACAGCCTCCCATGCATTTTCAATCGGCGCAATTAACTGGTCACGGTTTTGGGCAATGACATGTAGCCCTTGTTGGTCTTGAATTGTCTTTGTGACCAAAGCCCAAACGTTTTCAATGATATTGAGATCTGGGCTTTTTGCTGGCCACGGTAACAAACGAACGTTGTTTTCCTGAAGCCAATTTCGGACTCTCCGTGACGTGTATAGGTCCATTATCCTTGTAACAATAAACTCATTATAACCACAGTAAAAATTCAAAAGTTGAATAAGATAATATTCATATCTTAACCTACTTGTTGGAAAATGTAGTCTTCTTCACCATATAAAACTTGAACAGAAGGAGTCATGATAGTTTCCAGTATGTCTAAATATGCTTCGGAATTCATGCGCCCGTCAATTATCCAGCAAACTCCTGGCACGCGATGGCTTACCCAACCCCAAACATTTACAGAAAAACGACCACTACGTTTTTAAAATTAACATATTCTGTTTCTAGCCGGTCGAAATACTTTTAGAGGTCGATTGTTAGACCTACTGAAAGTTTTTTCATCGCTGAAAATAACTCGACTCCAAAACTCCAAGGGCTTGTTGATATATCACCTGGCAAATTCTAAACGACATCCTTTGTTATCATTTGTTAATAGTTCTTTAGTGGCCGCTTCGTATTGTTTTATTCCAACGTCTTTTAATCTAGCCCGAACCGTTGCACGACATCCAGGAAACACTACATAAGCAACTAATTCTTCGTCTTCAGCTGGTGTAGATATTCATCGTCTGCCACTACCGACTGCTCTCGCTATCGTATGTTGGACAGTCCATTTTATTCGCACTCGTCCAACAGTAGATCACGACACATTTAATAATCACGAAATTTCGCGAACACTTTTGCCACTCTCTAATTCAGCAACGATACGAGCTTTTAAATCAATGGTAGTATGAACAGGCATTTCAGAAGGAATCCTAGAAATACTATTAAACTAAACTAAACGGAACACAAGAATATTTAGCAATCAGAAATAAGTAATTATTCAAAACCCTTATCTGTCATACTGTCATTATTACTTATAATCTAAGGTGTTGGGATTAATCAATAATAAAATTAAGTAGTCAGTTACTAATTAATGTAGATATGCCCATTGAACTTGTAAAACAGTAGTGTCCCGTTTTGTGTTGCCTCAACTGTACTCCTACCGATTAGAAAGGAGGCCACTAGACCCATTAGAAGTTCAAGAAGCAATAAAAGTTCTAATAGAAGAGGAAAAGTATTGAAATGGTATAAGAAGAAATAAACCTGATCATGGGTGAAAAAAAAAATTAAAAAATCTAAACCCCCCAAAAGGAAAACCTACAAGAAGACACCTTATTATTGTAAGACACAGCCTATTTGCGGTTTTTAAACAGCTATTAAAAAATTGGACTGATTTACGAGACCCACCACAAAATTTTAGTATTGATATTAAGTATTTGATGATTTACATTCTCAAATGCTTTAGAAAAATCTATTAACTAAGATCGTTGCGAAGTTTTTGTCAAGAGCTGAAGTATAACTATATCCTAAACGAAATCCGGATTTGCAGTCGTGCAAAATCGGTTTAATGTGTACGCAATTTCTTAATTGAACGTCTCTGATCCGTTTTAAATTTTTTGATTAAACAGTCAAAATTGATATTGGGCGAAGATCGGTGAGATTTTTGGCTTCGGATTTTATTAATTGGTCTGACGTGTGCAACTTTTCAATCTGTAGGAAAAACAAAGTGTGAAACAGAAATTCATAATGTGTGAAATGGAAGGTAGTAAATATGGCAAACAAAGCTTAATTTTGTAGATATTAAATCCATCATGACCTGCAGATTTAGAGCTTATATTCTCAATTATTTTTAATACCTCACCATCGGTCACGTCAACAAAATTAAACAATGAATGTTTATTAATGGCTTCAACATCTTCTAAATAACTAGATAACTGGATTGACGTGTATGTGAATTTTTTTTTTAATTCTTGCCGCATTCAGCTATTTTTTTTCGGGTGAAGGAATTACTAAAACAATTTTTCTTTTCTTGTCTACAAAGTGCAGTTACTTCATTATGTAGACGATTATATTGACTTTTTGTAAGTTTCAAAGGCTAACTTTCGCTGACACATTAAGTATTTAATATGTTGATTTTGCCAAGGTGACCGAGCTTTAGTGTAATTAACGTCTTGATTGGAGCATGCATATTTAGCAAATCGATTAAACACCTATTACAAAATGTGATTTAGCATCAATAGCTTTATAATTATCGACAGGTGGTAGGCATGTATACTCCATGCCAGCCGGGGAGGTACCACCACCCTTACCATGGGCTCCTTAATATTGGGTCTCCGATTTTCTGAGCTTGGTAAGGGCTGCCGGTTGCCTTTTCCATCATCCTTAATCTATTCTCATCCTTATTCTTCCTTCTCGCCCTCACTGTCTTTCTATCGGATTAAAAGTCCCAAATTAAAAAATAAGATGGCTGTGGTTTCTAGGGTTATAAATTCCGGACGTAAAATCCTGCCCCATTCGGATGTCCGTGAGGGCAGGGCCCGAGCGACCTCGGTCATCGAAAGTACCAAGTTTCTGATTCACTACTGCAACATTCGCGGTATCAGGTCTAATCTTAATGCTATTCACCAACATCTTGAACAATTACAACCTGATATTTTGTTTCTATCTGAAACACAAGTCTCCTCTGAAAGCTCCGAGTCGCCCGACTTGCAATTTCCTCTAACTTTCGATATAAAGGAGGCGTATGTGCCTACATCAAGGACAGAATTGCTTGCAAGAGGATTTCTTCCTTAGAAAATAAGAATTTTGACGTGATTTGGTTTAAACATTCTGGTCCCAATTTTGTGAAATTCTACTGTTGCATTTATAGGTCTCCTAATGACAACAGCTTTCAAGACTTCTTCGATTACCTTAGTATGAAAGTTGACTATCTCCTGTTTCAGTTGCCTTCTTGTGATATCTCATTTGTAGGCGATTTCAATGTTCATAACTCTAATTGGCTTCAGTTTTCATCTACTACAAATCCCGCTGGTCATAGTGCAGAAACATTTGCTATTTCCATGTGATCTCACACAAATGATTTCTGAACCCACAAGAATCCCTGATAACCCTAACCATATTCCACATCTTCTAGATCTCTTTCTTACATCAAATCCTCTTGCTTATAAAACTTCCGTTCTTTCGCCTTTAGGTCTTTCCGACCATTGTCTAATAAAATTCATTTCTACTGTACCTAATTCCACTGTTGTTCGCAAAACCGATAGAAACTTGTGGTGTTTTAAGTCCGCTCGATGGAGTGATTTACGGGATTTCTTTGCAACCTTTCCATGACGTGAATATTGTTTTAAGTCGTCCTCTTCTTCGGACATCGCTCTTTCAGTATCTGAAGTCATCCTCATGGGAATGGAGTTATACATTCCCAAAAAACAGTACCGTATAGGTCATTCAGGTTCCCAACCCTGGTTCAATAAAACTTGTGCTGATGCAATATCTTTAAAAAATAAATGTTACATTAAATGTAAATCTAATAAATCGGTCGACAGTCATGTGGAATACGTTGCTGCTAGAAATATCAGCAAAAGTGTCATCACTAAAACTAAAAAGTTGTTCGAACAACGAAAATGCAATGAACTAGCTACATCTCCTTTAGGCAGTCGTAAATTTTGGTCTTTAGCTAGAGCCATTAGTAAAAACTTTGGAACATCTTCATTTCCCCCCCTGACGTATATTTACGGATCGGTATTTGCTGATTCTGTTGACAAAGCCAACGTTTTTGTGGATTTGTTTGCATCAAACTCGTGTCTAAATGATTCTGGAAAGGATGTGCCCCTAGTCAACTCTTCTTCATACGCTATGAAACCAATTCATTTTCGGTACAAGCTCTTGGAATCGATCATCAGTAGGCTTGATCTCAATAAGGCGACTGGCCCAGACGGTATCCCAGCTATTGTCTTAAAGAAATGTTCCCCCGAACTAGTACCAGTCCTATCTAAGCTCTATACGATCTCTATGTCTTCTGGGGAATTCCCTCCATCATGGAAGTTAGCAAATGTTCAACATATTCCCAAAAAAGGCGATAAGACCGATCCCTCAAATTACCGACCAATTGCCATTACTCCCATTTTGTCTAAAATCATGGAAAAAGCAATCAATCAGCAACTACTCACGTTCCTTGAAACTAACAAACTCCTTAGTGACCACCAATATGGGTTTAAGCAAAGTCGTTCAACAGGCGATCTTCTTTCATATGTGACCCAAGTTTGGAACAATACACTAGAGCAGTCCGGTGAAACAGTTGTAGTCGCTTTAGATATCTCAAAGGCATTTGACCAAGTTTGGCATAAGTGTTTACTTGCCAAACTCACCTCGTTTGGGTTAAATGATATGCTCATCAACTGGGTTTCTAGTTTCCTTGATAAAAGACGAATACGTGTCGTAGTTGATGGCTTTTTTTCAAAAGAAGTTAGCATTAACGCGGTCGTACCACAGGGATCCGTTATAGCGCCTACACTTTTTCTACTGTACATAAATGACCTTATTTCTTCAACAACTAACCCCATCCATTGCTTTGCTGACGATAGCACTCTTCACTGTAGTTCATCTCAGTCTACTCATAGTGATAATCCACCTTCTATGTCAAATCAAGAAATTAAAGCTGAAATGGCAAATTCAATCAACAAAGACATTCAACGTATTCTCGAATGAGGAAGCAACAATCTAGTTAAATTTAATGCTAATAAAACTCAGTGTTGCCTTATGTCCGCCAAAAAAGATCTATCATTTCCTGTTCTAAGTATGAATGGCTCAGTTCTTAAGTTTTCAGACTCTATTACTCTCTTGGGTATGACTGTATCTTCAAATCTCGCATGGGTTGACCATCTTCTGTCAGCTACGAAAACAGCTGCTCGTAAAATAGGCTTTTTGTACTGATCTAAGCAGTACTTTACCTCTCGACAACTCCTTCTGCTGTATAAGGCCCAAATTCGGCCTCATCTGGAATATAATTCTCACCTCTGGGTTAGTGCTCCCCAATACGCTCTCGATATCGTTGATCGTATTCAAAAGAGAGCGATTAGGCTTATAAATGACCCGTCCATAACTTTTTACATACAGTCCCTTGAGCATAGAAGGATGGTTTCAGTTCTATCTTTGTATTATCGTTATTACAACGGCTATTGTGCTGCTGAATTATATTCTTTGATACCATCTCGGGCTATCTTTTCGAGAAACACTCGGTTCGCTCATTTACATCATTAGTATGCAGTACAAATCTCCACTTGTCGTACCAAATGGGCGCAATCCACATTTTTCTACACGGCTTCTAAACTCTAGAATGATCTCCCTAGTTCCTGTTTTCCTCTCACTTATGATATGAGAAAATTTAAGGTGGCTGTTCATAGGCATCTATTGGCAATTCATTATCACTCTATCCATCCTCCTAAGTGTTCCTGAGTGCTTTAGCACGATAGGCCTAATTTAGCCTGTTCAGGTCCACAATCATAAAAAAAAAATATACATTTTGCCACGGTATCGATTTCAGATCATAATCGAATTGGATCACATGCAAATATCTAAAATCTCCATGTGATTTTAACAAATGTGCTTGCTTACTGAACTTGGATAGCATAAAATATGCTTTCATGACCAACAATTTTTAAAGTAGGTATATTAACTGTGTTACTGCAATCAAATCAATCAAATGCGTCATGTCAAAAGTATCACATAAACTTAATAACACTAAAGTTGCTTTTTGACTTACATCGCTAAAATCAATATTAAAATCTCCTAGTAGTAAGGTATTTTGACTTACTAATAAATACTCTAACAAAAAATTATGAAGAGCAGAAAGGAAATCAACATAAAACCTACGATATGGATTGTATACCACACTTATAACGAATATTACTCCTTTTATAAAGACCGTAATCCAAAATTGTTCTATAATTCAACTATTTGCAAGTATTTTATAAATTAAATTATATTTTATGTACCTATACAGGGTGTCTCAACGATTTGGGGGTGGAAGATTACGCCTACACTGTTGATTTAATAAAAACTCTTATAACAGATTAGTGTAGTCAACAACGAGGATCATCTTGTAAAAATATTTTTTGTATATACAGGGTATTTTCGAGTAGTGCACTACACTACACCAAAGTTGTGTTCTTTAATGGAACACCCTATATGTTTTTATATATTTGACATCTCTGTTAAATGCTGAGCAAAATGATATAAGGTACTATGGGTCTACGACTAACGGTTCCCAAGTTATTGACATTTCTATGTAAACAAATAAGTCAATTAAGTACGTCCCTGTTCCGCCATATTGAAAGATATAGTAGTGAAGTTTTAGGATTTGTTTTTCCAATCCGTCTAGTTTTAACTTCTACATTGAGATTGCAGACTCTTTTCTTTGCATATACAGGGTGATCCATTTTGCTCAATGTTATTTGTCTCATTTTCTTAAATGGCACACCCTGTATTTTATTACAGATTTTAATATCATTTTTTACAGGCTTCCCAAGTGTTTATGAATTATTTAGTGATAAGGTTGAAAATTGTAAACATTTTTTATTTTTGTTGAATTTATCACAATATAAAATAAATAGACAATATTATAATTGAAAGAAAAACAAAAATGAAACAATGCTAATTGCTATAAAACCGTGAAGCTATACGTTTATGACACAATTCAACATTTTGCACTATAAAAGAGCAACGCTTAATAATTATTTATTCGCAGAACTGCACAACTATAAACTTTAAAATGGAATTAAAGAACTCAATGAATAACAGCAGCTTGGTTTTCGATGATATTTTTCTGTTTCTTAACAAATTAATAAATGAAAGCCACTTATTATGAATAATTCGTGAACAATTATCAGATAACTATCTGATAGTGACTTCGTTAGTGTGCGATGAACCTTTCAACAGAGGAGCTGATTAAATGCATAAAAATAGATAGGGTGTTCCATTAAAAAAACACAAATTTAGTGTAGCACTCGAAAATGGGACACCCTGTATATACAAAAATATTATTGCAAGATGCTCCTCGTTGTTGACTACAATAATCTGTTATAAGGTTTTTTTATTAAATCAACAGTATAGACGTAATCTTCCGCCCCCAAATCGTTGAGACACCCTGTGTACACCACCTGCATGTTCAAAAAGATCGTTCCTTGTAATTGCATAACCATCAATAGAAATTTGTGGGTTAAAAATTTCAGGTTTTAATCCTGTTTTATGGTAACAGAATAACATCCGGGTCATTTTCTTCTACAAATTCCCTCACGTTGAGAAGTTTACCCATCAAGGATCCAACATTCATATGCACAATTAACAACTTAATCGGAACATCACGCACGCACTCTGTCAAAATTTAAACAAACAAAATTGTTAAAGCAGTTCAATTAAATATATTTAAAAACAAATAAAATAAAACCAGAGTAATAATAGTAGGTACAATGATAACGCACGTATGACGTCACGGAACAATATTAAATTTTTGTAATAAAAAAGGCAAATTAGACGTTTTGGAATCTTTCGAAATTTATGAACATAAAAAGAAAATGCCTTTAATGCATTAAGTGATTAATGTTATGGACATTCTAACCATATACTTGTTATTGTTCTAATTGTTTATTGTTTCTGTTGATAATGATACATATACAGTGTGACACATAACGTCCGCATCATATGGGAATTTTTTTATTATTCGACTCAAGAAAAAATGACGTGCTCAAAAGCAGTCACGTGATTTTCGTCACCTGTCACATTTGACATTTTTTAAAAGAAGTTGCCGAAAATCGCATTATTTCTCAAAATTTTGGAAAAATGTTATAAGAAAGGTTGTTCCTCTTTCACTTTTACAACCATTTACCAAATTTCAGACCTCTAGAAAATATTTTTATTTTTTCCGTTTTTTTTTTCTAAAAAGAAAAAGTATATTTTTCTTTCAAATTAACTTTAGCTAACTTCCATTATGTCTCTCTTAATTACACTTCATCTGCTGTTCACATGCATTTTCATTTCCACATATCACCTTAAACTCATTTTATTTTCAATAAAAAACCGTATTTCTCATTTCAAATTTGGTCAGTTTTGACGCAGTTTACGTAGTTTCAATAATTTTCTCCAAAACTGGTCTTATTTCATTTTATCGAGGATTGGGAAGATCCACTATTACATTCATAACTAAATTTGCCAAAAAATTATCCGCCACTATTTAACAGTTACTTTGAAATAAAAATACCTGCTTTTTCCTTTATTCCTTTAACATAAAAAGTAAGACTGCCATGGAAACTCTACTTTGCTTAAAAAATTGTCAAAAAATTTAAATTGTTTTAATTTGCGATGAAAACACACCTTATAAACAAGTAAATACCTTTTATGCACTGCACTCTAACAAAAATGTGTAACAGTCCACTGTATCGGGAATTATGGCAAAGTTTAAATAAACAAGCTCGCTAAAAAATAATTTAAAAAATCGCACACACCTTCAAAAAATACCCACGAAGAAGAATTAAACGTGTGTTTGGATGTTGTAGAATGTGAAAGAACTAGTATTGGAGACACGGCAGCCAAGACCGAAACTAACAGAGAATGCGCCAGAAGAATATTACGTAGAAACAAATTTAAACATTTTAAACCCTTGCGATATTGCAAGCTCACATTCTGTTAATATAAGTAATTTAATAGTAATCTCATTATATTTAGAATTTACATCAGTTCTACATACCTAAGACAAAATTTACATCGATTGGGGCTTGAATCTCGATGGTGCAGTTGGTTAGAGTGGTGTTCTAGCGAAGTACAGGTCGTGGGTTCAAATCCTACTCGAGGTAAACTTTTTATTTATGTATTTAACAAAATTAATAATAATTTTTAATTTTAAACCCAAATTTATAAACACATTAAGAGAGCGGGACTTTGACATGCGTTTAGGTTACTCATTTTGGTACCAAGGGGAAGTAGAAGAATGTGCCAGCTTTCCTGAGAGTAGTTTATGGACAGATGAGGCAAGTTTTACATTTAACAGTTTCGTGAGTTCTCAAAATTTCAGATGGTGAACCCAATAAAATCCCAATTTTTGCAATGAATGCTGAGATCAATGTTCTTTTAAGACCAACGTGTGGTGTGGTCTTTTAAATGATAAAGTTATTGGTCCTTATTTCTTCAGACAAAATCTAAACGCACAAAGATTCCTTCATTTCCTAAATTTGGAATTATCCGAAATTTTAGATAACATGCCTCTACAAATAAGGAATCCCTGTGATCAGTGTGACGGTACTCTTATTCATAATGCAAGGAAGGTAAAGGAACGTCTCTTATACACGTTTAAGGGTAAAGTGATTGGGTCTACTATGGAGAAATACTGGCCATCCAGGTCTCTAGATTTATCCCCACTGGATTTTTTATTGTGGGACTACGTAGAACAAAAATTTTAAAGAACAAACCATTCCAAAATATTGATCACTTGGAAGAATAAATTAGAAAGTGCATTAGAGACGTAAGACCACAAAGCATTCAAAATTCAATGAACGCGGAGTCGAGAAGAACAATAGTTTGTACTGAACGTATAGGGAGGCATAAAAAAATGTGATTTTTAAAGTAATTATTTAATACAGATTGTAATAATTACAATTGTATTTAATTATTAAATAGTTACCTATACACCGATGAAAATTGTTAATAGTTGTTTTTTATGTTAGTGTCAATCCCTTAATAAAGAAAAGTTGTATGTATTTGTATTGCAACTTTTTTGGGAATCTTTATTACAAAAATAATTATTGTTAAAATGTAGCAGTGGATAATTTGGTGACAAATTTAGTTATGAATGTAATAGTGGATCTTCCCACTCCTCGACAAAATGACACAATGTTAAATTTGACCAACGAAACACCCTATATTCGATATTATTTTTTATTACGAATTTAA
The DNA here is from genome assembly GCA_036346205.1 of Vesta saturnalis. Classification (NCBI taxonomy): domain Eukaryota; kingdom Metazoa; phylum Arthropoda; class Insecta; order Coleoptera; family Lampyridae; genus Vesta; species Vesta saturnalis. The sequence continues at coordinate 1,919,595 of JARFJB010001033.1, read as the reverse complement.
CCATGTGGCTTTGAAGCTAATTTTTAGGAAAAATTGTTCAAACAGGTTGCCGTTATTTTCTAGACACAGGTAAGCTCTCTTTACTCAAGAATTTAGAACACGGTCTAGCATTTCTGGCGAAATTGCATTAACTGCTGCCTTAACCGATACTAGCAACTGATCTTCATTTTCAAAACTCCCATCGTACACTGTGTTTTTCAGGTAACCCCTCAGAAAAAAAATGCAACGGATTTAAATCGGGTGATCGGGCTGGTCAAGATACTACACTGTAAGTTCCAATCTATTTTTCTGTAAAACGCAATGACAGACAGTCCTGTACATTTCTTGAGCGATGTGTTGGGGCACCATCTTGTTGAAGCCAGCAGTTGTCAACAAGTGCTAGTGGAGGTTATTCATCCAAGACATTTTCCAAATCAGTCCTTAGCGAGTTCAGATATCGTTCGGCATTTCAATTGTTGTGATAAATAAAAGGATAAATAACAATTTCATTTTTGGTTATCATGCTTTCAAAGGGAAAATTTGCATCTTCGTCACATTTCATAGTTATATGGACGAAACTTATTGTTATTTAAATTGAATTGTGCTGTAGAATTAGCTATACTAGTACGATGTTCAATTTGTCTTGTCCATATTTCAGGCTTTTCAACAACGGAATGTAAAACGGTATTAGTTTTTTCGTCAGGTTGTTTTTGACGGGATACAACAGGTTTTGTAAATGAACCAAATTCTTTTAAATTAGATCCCAAACGTCTCAAAGTGGATTTACCAGGTTGCCTTCGCTCAGTAACTACAAAATTTCTGTGGGACAAGATGTAGCATGTCAACACATCGTGTTCCGTTGGTTGTGGGGATATAAGAAAAATAAACTTGATGATGTTTTCTCGGAGACGAAACGTCTAATAAAAAATTTAAAAACGCCATCTAATAGAATTCAAAAAGTGACTTTGGTTTTTAGAAATCTTTTAAGATAAATGGAGGAATTACGAAAAAAGAAAAACCCACAATTGGCATTTTGTTTTAAATCTCGGAAACAATAAACAATAATGAACTTCTGAAAATTACATGTAAACATGCCCTAAATTATACAGCTTTTCTCTAATTTAACCGCCTTCGTATCTCTTCCCGTTTTCAAGATCCCCATGCTGTGCATCTTTATCTTGAGCACGTTGTATAAATGTTCAATTTAAGTTAACAATTTCATTAGGAAACCAGTTAATATGTAGTCATAACTAACGATTCACCTATACTTTTCATTTATATTAGTGCTTCATAATGGTTAGATGTTAGCTAAATTTGTGATAGATATATATTTGTAACAACTTGTCTACAAACGAGCACTACTCTAGCATTACTTCACAATAATCAAATGAATAATATTGCACACTCTAAAAAATTTATCCTATAACAGTTTAAGAGCATAATTGCTTCTGATAATGTAAGAATGCATTCATCTCTTCATTTTACCTTTTTTTTATGAAGAGTAATAATTAGTAAATAGCAAATAAGACGCGTATTGGCGTTTATTCTACTATGCGTTGCTATAAGCGCTTGAAGCTTAAGCTATTTTTTTAGTTTCTGTTAACACGTTCTTGACGGCCGTACATTCGTATGTTTGGTCAGAATTAAATCGTGAATTCACCATGCCCCACAGGTAGGCCATGCTTTGCTCCTGTAACGCACTGAGTATTGATTCATTAGTTGCATAATTCACATGCACATGTTTGTCTTGGGTAACGTTTACTTGTTGCAACCTGCGTGGAACGTATTCTTCTTGTTTCTTGTAATTGTTGCTAATAAATTCGAATATATAGGTAGAAGAAGAGAAATATTTCTGGATTTGTAACAATGAATTCACGAATTAGGAAAACTATGGCGATAGCCAAACAAAGCGGACAAGGTGTAGACACTGGAACAAAGTCAGCTTCAACCTCGGCAGTGACGGATGATGTTCCTTATTCTAATAAACCAGATTCGGCATCAGAATCAAGTTAATCATCCGAGTCTGACCCTGAAGTCTGAAAACTCCTATATGAATTCAGAAAATGAATCTGAAGCTGCGAATGAAGATGCAGACCGCAAAGATAACATTTATCAGACGTGAGTACTACAGAAAAGTGGGAGGCTTGTAAAAATGTTAGGGCGTCATGTTCTGGAAAAACGGGTTTGAAAAATACAATACCTATAAAGAATTATAACAGATGAAATACTTGATATTCTTGTTTAGGAAACTAACAGATGTTCAGAGCAGCTCAAAGCCCAAAATGCTACAAGAAGATCTCTCAATAATTACAGGAACACTGACTCAAGAAATTCCTTGCAATATTGATGATAATGGGCATATATAAGCTACTACAAATACATCTCTATTGGACAAAAGGTAAACTTTATGGGAAAGATTTTGTCAAGCCGGTTATGTTCCGTAACCGTTTCAATATATTGCTCAGATGTTTGCATTTTGCTGACAATAAAACTGCGACCAAAAACTCCAAAGTCAAGACGGATAGACTTGCAAAAATACGAAATATAGTAGAGTTGATATGTGAAATATTTAAACATTTATCCACTCCTGGCGAGGAGATTGTTATTGATGAAACCATGGTGCCACGGAAAGGCACATTGGTATTTCGCCAGTACCTGCCTGGAAAATCCCATAAATATGGCGTCAAGCTCTACAAAATATGCAACCCTGAAGGCTACACGTTCGATCTCCGAATTTATTCTGGTAAAAGTTACGAGTATAAATGGATATACATATAACATATGTATGGATTTAATGGGAAATCTAAAAAACGCGAGATGCATCCTATACATGAATTTTACTGTGTGTGTTATGCGTCTACACCCGACTGCTTCGTCCGTCGCCTCCTGAGGGTTTGTGTGTTTGTGTGTGTTTGTCTGTGTGTTTGTGTGTGTGTGTGTGTGTGTGTGTGTGTGTGTGTGTGTGTGTGTGTTGTGTGTGTAATGAATTACTCTACAGACTTACGTGTCGTTAACCACAAAGATCGAGTATAGCTATTTATTTACAAAAGGTTGTAATTGTGCAAGGATCTGTTGAAATCCAAAACATATGTATGTGGACACACAAACGTTCAGTGTTAATGATGAGTTACGTACCAAACCATAATGACAATTTGGTCCATACCGGAAAAAGGAAGAGCAAAGGTGAAGAAGGCTCAAAACCAAAAGGAATTATTGAATATAATAAGGCAAAGAAGGGAGTTGATGTATCTGACAAGCTTGAGGAAGAGTATAAAACGGTATAAAAAAGTTGTATTGAAATCATTCTTGGAACAACTGTTGTGAACTCTTTCGAAGCAGTGACAGTAACGAGGATGTTCCGAACGCAGTTGAAATACAAAGAAAGCGGAAACGGGGATAGTGTATGCATAGAATTAGGAAGGATGATGGACTAGCCAAAAACTATAGGAGAAGATGTATAGGATGTTACAAAAAGTTGAAGGAAGAGGAAGGAGCCAACGAAGCAAGAAAACGGGGTCACTTACTCCTAGGATTACAATGGAAAACCATCATTCTGTATACCAAGCTTCAATGAATCATACAATTTGTTTTAAATGCCTGTCGAATGTACTTTGATATGTATTTCTTGGAGTATATTCAATTTTTATATTTTGCACCAAACCTGTGTTTGAAAATCTACAAACGGTGTATAAAGTGACAACATGCTCATAGCTGTAGGTGTATTTTGGACGTTCTTTTTCATGCCTGCATAATGTTACGATTCATTTCTTTCTCAATTTTTGCCACCCTTATTTGTGTTCAATTTCTGACATTCATCCTAAAATTATAAATATTCTTAATATCTGTCCTTTGTTAGTACCCTACCTGTATAACCCTTGGAATTATAAATCCTTTTCCTAAATATCCCTTTTAATCAATAAAATATCTAATGATTTTCAATCAAAATTATAGGTTATATTTATGTCTGAATTTTGAATAGTTTAAATGCGTTCACCTTGAATTGCGATTCACGAATTATCATTGGCCAGTTTTAAATTTTGATCAAATTTCGCCATAGGCGTACCCATTTTACTTTCCCGGTGAATACGTAATCCCATCTAGTATTTTTGGTGTTTGCCTTTTAATTAATCTCATTTATTTTGTGGTGTTTCATGTTTACATTTTATCCTTTACCTTTTATTAATATTTATACCTATATTTTCTTGTTTTACCTAACTTAAATAAATTCACGCCACTGTTGTATAAATTCTGTCGGTATTTCCCGATTCTCAAAATCTTGGATAATTTTCCCGCTCATCGGAACCCTTCTTCTTCTTACTTATAATTCTATCCTTGTCGTTCGGCCAACAACCAGTCAAATTCGTTTGAAAAATCAAACATGATCATTTTTTTTATTTACGGAATTTACGTAATTTTTCTATAATTCGGTAAGATATATCGAGTCTAGTTCTAAGGGTATTAGTGATTTATAGCACCCTTTTCGTCCAATATTTGGTATTTAACCCCACAACCCGCTACCTATATAAGTGCTACTGTTATCCTATAAGGACCAGAGCTTTCCGCAATTGGGATTTTTATGGTAACGGCGTTGCTAGACCTAAACACGTTGATCCTCCAAAACGACTTTTTTGTAAGTAGGTTTCACACAGTGTTTTCCACATTTCAATGTAAATTACCTTTCAGATTTTGCACACCTAGATTTTAACAAAAAAAAAAGAAAACCAGAAACAAGCCTATGTGTTGATAAAAATATATATTTATTTAATTCTACAATTGTTTCTTGCAAGGCCATCCAACATCTTGTAAGTAGCCAATTATCGATAATTTGAAATTATGCCTATTCTTCCTCTAGGGCCTTTTTTTTCTCCTTCCTCGTCGTACTCTACGTTGCGATCGCCGGCTCATCACCGCCTAATAAAAAAAAGAAACACAATCATCCCTTCACATTTATCATTTCATCAAGCAGTATCATCTATCATCCTCTGATCATTTTTTGTTAGTAATGTGTAATATAAAGTAGCTCACCCGTTATTTAATTGGGCCAAAAGTAACCCATTAATTTTTTTTCTAAGATCAAGGCAGGCGTTTGCTTTAAGTTAAAATATTAATTAGTTGGTTTATGTGTGTAAACTCAAGATCTTGGGGAAGGTACCTTTAATTTGTTTGTTAATACATATTGTTTTTGTTACGCCAATCAACCTTCCGATTATTTAATTATTGATATAACTTTCACCTTTTTTTTATCTATTATTTTTTTAAATAAATAGCAATTTTCTATTCATATACTTCTTTCCTTTCACGGTCCTCCTTTACCATCTGGGAATTTTTCTGACTTGGAATTACAGCAGATAAGTGCAACAAGTTAGTGGCGCCTCCTGACCTTACCTTATTTAATGGTCTACCCATTGTGAACTCACTCCCATTCCACCGTGAGCAACTGGTTTGCCGTAGGACCCTCTTCCTCTTTTCGACCGTAACAATCATGTAAACGACCATTAAGTTAATACGTGCATGTAACACACCGGTGGGCACTTACGTCTGTTAACTAGCACAAGTATGATCCACCGGCGGGACACACTGTCATGAACGTATTAAATCATATTATAGGAAAACGTATGTAGTGTCATTTGAAGTAGACTTCTGATTGCATAAGTTAGAATCTATTTTTACGTACAAGTAATAGTAAAAACATTTATACAACTGGAACATCATAGTTACTGCATTTACATAATATACAAAAGCATAAATATATGCCAGAGTTTCAATAATACTGGTATTTTTAACAGTAATGTTTTTTCGTATTTTAACATTTTTCTTTCTTCAGCGTACATATCATAGCAAAAGTTAAGACACCCATACGAAATGTACTGAAAACGAAAAGCTATGTTTAACAGTGAAGTGCTGTCAGCACGTATTGCCTGACACCTTACAATGTGAAAACTTCGAGTATTGGTTAGTAACAGGCTGACATGTTATCAAATTATAAACGTCACATGTGAATACCATGATCCCTAAATAACGTGTAAAATAACATATTTGTTGTATTATATTCTGAATATTTTGACTTAGATATCACGTTCTGAAGTGAGTATCTGAAAACCTGCGTACCTATTTTCGCACCCAGAAAATGTTCAATCTAATACATATGCTAAAGGGAAAGGGAGGGAGCACGAACTAACCGTTGTTTCAGCGGTTTAAAACTTTTCACGAGTGGTTTTCATGACCTAGTTTAATTTTCTCCCTATTTTGGCTACTAATCAATCGTTTTATTTCATAGCATTTTAGCTACTGACGTGACAGTTAGATATTTCAATTAACAATGAGTGTGATTGATTTTAATTAAGTAACTCTCCCTGTTTGTACAATTGATTAAGTTTTAATAAGACCATCAACGTTATAAATCGTTCCTGAGTAACTGTCTATGTTCGAAATACTGTACAAGGGCCATTAAATCACCAAAGAATCCATTATAAAGTTACACAGTATTTTGAATGAAACAACAAGAAAATAAAATAATTTATGAATATTAAGCAACAAGCATTAATTATAATATAAATTAAAATTGTACGGAACTAAATTAAATCAGGCACCATGTGTAAGGTAAACAGAAAAGTTGACAGTGATTGGTTAACTCAAATGGACCATTCTAACCCCCAACCGATTAACTGATTTAGAAATCCAAGATAAAAAGGGAAATGTATTAGAAGACTTTTCATCTTGCTGTCTTAAATTTAAGGGTTGCCTAAATTTGCTGTTAAGGAACAGCACTTTATCCTTTCAAGTGGTCATTTTTATTCAATCGTTAAAGGTTGTACTCCGTTTAAAACAACTTAAGAGAGTTTATTTAGTTGAAGTTTTCGCTATAATTTTGTAATCGTTTTATATCCCAAAAAGGAGTTTCAAAATTATGGACGTGTTTGAGTAGATAAAATTACACGTCAACCTTTTTTATCTTGAAAACTATTATACATTGCAATCAATTATGACCAAGTTATAGAAATAAAAATAAAGTTATTTTCTATTTTTATTGACATCCGTCTCATGTTGATTGATGTAGCTAAATGATACGTAGATTAGATAATAGAAAAATTTTGTTGGCTGCAAAGTTATAATTATCTTGCATGTTTCCGTAATAGTGCATTTAAATAGTATACGATACAGACTGTTCTTTTGATCCATTATTATCTACAGTCCAACCATTAAGGACGCGACAGACGCCCCGTCATGCACAAACTAAAGTACGATTTATCGCTGCGTTAGTGCTGACAAGTCGGCAGATTTATTAAATTTGTACAGACAATTGTTGGGCTTGAATGAAATCAAACCTGCTAGACATTTTCCTGCGTGTACAGACTTGCCTAGAGATAATTTGTAATGTGCGACTGTTCTTGCAACTTATTAATTCAGTCTTGTCTTGCAAAATGCAGAAAATTGTTCTTGCAGAGATTATCCTTGTGTAGGTTTGACATATTTAAAAAAAATCTAATTATGTCGGATCAATGGTTTATTTCTAGATACTTTACAGATTCCATTAATTTATACAAGGAAAATCCATGTCTTTCAAAGATAAAATCCAAAGAATATTCGGACAAGCAAAAAAATGCGATTTATGAGTAACTCACAGAAAAATTAAAAGATATAGATCCCCAAGCCAAGAAAGATGCAGTAAGAAAAAGAATCAGTTCATTTCGTACTTGTTTCCGGACAGAGTTAAAGAAAACTAGAATTTCGCGTTCGGGTATGGGTGCAGAAGATTAGTGTAAGCTCAATCTATGGTATTTTGATTTATTGCTGTTTTTGACTGATCAGGAGACACCGCGATAGGATGGGATGAGTACCATAAATGAAAGTTCAGTACTAGGTGTAAGTATAAATTTATTTAATTAATTTATTGGAAAGCAGCAAATTTATTACGCTTCATATCAATATTTACCATTTTACTTTAACTTATATACGCAGTCCTAATGAATCATATTGTTTTGCCATTTTACTTGACCTTCGCCATTGAAATATCTCACATACAACTCTTTAACTTCATTAGCTTTCTGTGTAGTATTTCGATTGTGTCCTCGTTGTAGGCCGCTTAAAATACTAGGTTCAACTCTCAGCCCTGTGTGAATATCTGATTGTGTCCAAACCTTTTTCATCCAAGGATTCAGAAAGAGTATATGAATCAGAGAATTTTCTTCCCAAATAGTTATGTAAAACAGTACACGTCAATACCACTAAATCTATACTCTCCAATTTTAAATTGATTTCTGTATGGAGGACAAATCTCGCAAGCCAAACGGTTTCAAGAGATCTTTGCGCAATGAAAGTGATTCATTTCCGATGAAAACGCAAGAAAGCTGATGGGAACCATGTTTTGCAGAGGATGGTGTAGGTAATTGTAGTACTTCGTTAACTAATCAAATTTAAAGTTTTCAATAACACCACCATCTGAAACTCGACCATTTGTGTCCATATGACAATAAATTAGTTCGTAGTTAGCGTTAGCAATAGCAATTAAAACTAAGCTATTGTATCCCTTATAATTCCAATAAAGAGGGTCACTGCCTTGTGGCGGTGATATTCGTATGAGTTTACCGTCAATGCTACCTAAACAATTTGGAAACTACCATTTTCTTCAAATTCCTAACCAATTTTTCTCCATTCTACTTGGCTGTTTGGAAACTAGAAGAAAAGAAGAATGATCGATTAAAATGGATTTATATATAATTTTCTGAAGTCGATAAGAAACACATTAGTTTATAATCTGACATATTTATTTTTTTAGGACTACATCAACATCACCGAACGAGAAGACAATTCGAACGACCATTTTTTATCCGAAAGAGCACTGCGACCTTTATCGAAAATGCCATCCACGTCTTCAACAGATTCCACAATGAACAGAATGGGTATGAAAAGAGACAGTCAAAAGAACTTGAATCGCAGCTATGAAATTTTACATATTGTGGCAAATAAACTGCAAAGTCAAGGGAAATATAGAGCCTTCGGCCAGCATATAGGGGAAGAGCTTCAGGAACTGCCATCTGAGATGGCCATATATTGCAAGACATAGTTTAATGATGCAATCTTCCAAGCACAGATGGGAAACTTGAACGAAACTTCAAAAATCGTAACAGATAGCCTTACAAGATCTCGTACATTAAATACTTTTCAGTATAATCATGAAAAGGGTAATGTGCCCATTGAAACTGAAGGTATAAGATCGGTAGAACATGTATCAGCCAATGAACCATTACAACGACTTGGAGATTATTTTTCAAAATATAACAGCAATCCAGATTATTAATATACATATTGTTGTTGTGATGTTATTTTTAATAAAATACTTTCTTACTTGCCTTCAAATATTATTTTTTTAATCCTTCGTAAATAATCAGCATAGCTTCTTCCTGTCGCTAAAAAACGTAGTGTAGTACTGAGCCTCTCATGTGATGAAATTGCTTTTCGCATAGCTGTATCCATCCTTTCTATTTGCGGCGTTACTATCTGAAGCAGTTACATATAAATTTCTTCGTTCATTCGTAAATAATTGAACCAATCCTCAGATTCTAATCGAAACTCATTCATTAAATTAACGTGTGATAATTTTGTCGCTTAAGTAACCATTCTTTCGGCCACTTTGAACGTTTTCTCTTATTTACTTTTTTCTTTTCTAAAAATCAAAAAATCGCTATAGTTACCTAACAGCAACTTATATAATTTGGTTTTAATATGGAATAAATCCCAAATCCTGTTGTATTTAAAACGTAACAATTTGCAGAAAATCGAAACGCCATCAGTATTTTAATAACGATTGTTACTATTTACTTCTCTCCAGAGTGTACTACTTGTGCGTGCGGTATAGCGATCCTCTTTTAAATATTACGTTGATTCTTCCCTCATCTGCACACCTCAGAGGACAAGCTGCAACGGTTGGACTGTAGCATTCTGAATTCTTTTTAAAAATACTACGTTCCTATGGATAAATATGCACTCGGTAAATCCTGAATATTGCAGATGCTTCAATTCCGGCTTAGAATATCTAATTCAATTTCAACTAGGCACGTCGTAGTTTCAAAATAAAGTTTATTTTATCTGTTATTCATATTTTCTCTATTTCTCTATTTTAAAGTAGACAGAGTCTATGCATCTACTAACGGAATAAAAACAACATGTAAAATTCGACAAACCGTTCTATTTAACATGATTATTATTAGGTATTATTTCTTGCCTGTTCCTATTCTGGTTTGGTTAGGGGCGATAAGCCATAATATTTGTAAGGTACGTGGGACCACCTGTAGCTTACCCTGAAACCAATTGCCGGCGAAAAATTCCACAACACCGTTATTTGTAAAATGATCTGTCGGTATTGCTTGAGTGGTACAAAGGGGATAAAGTCGTTAGAGGACAAAAAGGGATTTTAGGACTTCCTGTCTGCACCTTGTTATGAAAACTTTCGTTGCAGTATCGGTACGGAGAGGAGAACCATTTTGACGCAGGAACACACTCTTTATGCAAATTTGTTGGTCTCTATGGCGAATGGGAGTGCGCTATTGTTTCAGAACCACAAAGTACAAATTTGATCCTTCTCCGAACGCACTCTGGTACATGAAACATCAATACAGGCAATTTTGACGGCGTCCTGCAAATTAAGAGACCATCACATCGTTTGAGCAGCAGTTTCTTGACACAGACACTTTAATACTTAATGCTAACAACAAAATAAATGCTTTTCACTATTCGGTATTTGGTATTCGTATTCTTTACAAAAGGCTGTCTTCTATTATGAGTAACTAGTGCTTGAATGTGAATCCATGCTCGGAAAATATTAACATTTAAATTTGTTTTTGCCTTTCACGAATTTTACGCAATTGACATACTTTACGTAATTTATGCATTTTATGCACTTTGCGCACACCATAACACTTTACGAATCTTACGCATCACGGACCTCAAGCAGTTTACGAATTTTTATTCCCTTTGCGTAATTTTGCACTTTATGTATGTTACGCTCTTTACACGCTTTAGGCACTTTTATCACTTCACTTACTATACTTCATCGCACTTCACACATACACGCATTTTACGCACTTCACACACTTTATGCACTTCACCCACTTTACATGTCTTATACGCTTTACACACTGCTAACTTTACACGCTTAATGCTCTTTACGTGCATACTATACGCATTTTATCCGCGTTTCACACATCACGCAATTTACACGAAATTCTTCTTCCACAAAAGGTCAGACATCCAAAATATCATCAACATATCTAAGTTAAAGTTTTGGTTTCTTAGATGCATTATTTAGAGCCTGTTCTTCAAAATGTTCCATTATATAATTTGCAATCGATGGTGAAATTGGGGATCCCACAGCTACTCCGTCTAACTGTTGATATTAAATAAGAAGAATGATGTAGTTAGACATTGTTTAATTGATCTCGCTGTGGTTGAAGTGTTGTTTTAATAGTTGTAAAGTGTCATTTATTGGTACTTTTGTGAACAAACAATTCACGTCAAAACTAATTAACAAATCATCTGGGGTTAATGTTAATTTTCCAATCGATTCAATAAAATGTTGTGAATTCTTTATAAAAGAATTACTCGAACCAATGAAAGGTCGAAGTAAATAATGCGTAGGTTCTTGCATTTCGTTTGTGTATTTTTGGTAATCCATAAAGTCTTGGTATTGTAGTATCTTGTGGTGTTGGTTTCTTAACCATTTCAGCTGGTGATTTTGATTCGTTTAACAGTTTCGTAGTTAATAATTTGAATAATTTGGAATGTGTAATAGTTTAGTGTAAGCAGAATTATTTAGTAAACTGTTAGCTTTGTTTATGTTGTCCATTTTAGCCATTAACACAGTAGCTCGTCCTTTATCTGCCCGTAAAATAATGATTTCTTTGTTGTTACGTAATTCTTAAGACTTGATAATCAGCATAAGCTAAATTATTTTTTGGAGGCTCTACGCAGTATTCTTGTAGTTTCAAATCTGGTTCGGCTGCTACAAGAGATGTAAGAGGGCTAATACTCGCGATGATTTTCTTAACAGGAACTTTGGAAGGAGCCACAACAAAATCCAACCATTTACACAAAACAGAGTGAGCAGTATTGGATAAATTACAAGAAATACAACAAGATTAACTATAATATTGTCAGAAGCACCATTTGTAAGGTCTGCGTAACGTGTAGTGTGTTGTTTATTACAAAGAGAATCACATTTATTTATGTACCTAGTTTTCATTTAATTTTTATGTATTTCTAATCTTCTCTATGAAAGGATAAGAAATCTCCACTCATTATTTGATAGCTCTAATAAAATGATATGCAAATGGTAAATTTCCTTACCTAGTTTGTCAAGATCTCTTCTTGTAGCTTGGATGACTTCTCTTAGAAGAGATAGATTCGCTTTACTAAAAATCGTCTCTGCTCCAGTAGTTTGATAATGACATTTAATTTTAATGAAATTGGGTATTAACCTGTTAGACCTGCACCGTTGTAAGAATATTAGGTAACGAATCTTCTTTCCTTTCAATTTCTCGTACGTTTTCACTTCTTTCAAAACAGCCTCCCCATAAAGACGTTTCATATAAGAACTGAAACTTTCACCATTAGACATAATTAACACCCTATTTTGGGAGAAATGGTGTCATTACGTATATATTGGTGTCACAACGCCTATATATGCTCGTCTCAGGCGACAGTTGAACCGATTGCATATGTATACACACACACGCACGCATGCACGCATGCACGCACGCACGGACGTTATATCCGTATTACAAGCTCAAGCCTAAACCGAGAACTGTGAAAGCGGTAGACCACTACCAAAAAAAGTAATGCACATTATTTTGTGCGTTCGTCGTAATATATTTTTTTTGTAAACTTTGATGTTAAGTTTGACGGCTATCAAATCTTGAGCAAAGTGGTTTTGTTCATTAACAGCTCTTTAGAGGAATATTTTTTCTTCACAATAAGTTAGAAGTATCATTTTCTATAATGATCGCGATTTTTGCGGGACGAGTGTAGGGACGTCGTGCAAGATAGCTTGAGAATAAATTTTTTCATCTTACTTATTAAAATTCTTTTATGACAATTCATCAAGCTTGACTTGCTAAGATTAATGGTACATAATTAAAATAATTTTTATTCGGAAAAAACCCAGAAAAGATAAGTATTTTATTATGTGTGATATGGTGAAAGTTTACATTTTCATATTTATTGGGATTTATTTGTGCTTGGCGCAGGACCATTTTGACATAAAAAATTAAGTTCAAATAATTGCATACACAGGTATTTTTTGAGTGCAATTATTGAAATCTACATTGTTTATTCTTTCGTACAAAACCCACGAATTCACAACTGAAGTGCCAGGTAGAAGCTTCATTGCAATTTGCGTGGTACCATTTTACAGTTCTTCTGACATTGTTTAAATAGACTGTCATCTGATTAGACATATCAAACAATGCTGTATTGTAATCTACAGTTGCCAAGGACTTTTTTCGGGGACCTTTTCCGTGATGAACTTCAACCATTTAGTCTATGTGTTTGGTCGAAAAATTAGGAAAATCTTGCTTATCAGGCCATTTCATCACTTCAACCTAATTTTGACTCTGTTTAGCAGTGATTCGGCCCTTTGTTAATTTTGAATCCACTACAGATTATTGAAGTCACCTCCGGTTCTTTCGTAAAGAGTACACCAAGCCCTTTGATCTGGTTTGCACGGTTTCAGTCAGTGGAATAAAGGAAGAATATAGAGACACCGGAACTGTTACCCATTCTACAAGTTCTGGAGGGCGGCCACATGTAGCAATGCACGATGAGACAACTAAGAAACTTGTTCGACAAATAATACACAAGTTCTTTCACAATAATAACTTCCAGCATTGGATAAAATTTTAAAAGAAGTCGTCCTGATTTACCACAGATGTGTCGTTCCTCATTGTATAAATGGATGAAACAGATCGATTTAAATCTTGTAACCAATAATGAGACCTTGTATGACACATATTTAAGACTAAAATTGTACGTAGTATTTTTTGTTCACTATAAAGCACATTTCTTTTTGTATATATTTTAATAAGTTTGTAATTTATAGTAAAGTGTAAATTTAAAATTAAATTTGTAACTTTACTGAATGGGCTTTCACTATCAGAGGTAAGTAAAATGGTACTTAATGTGGAAAATTTTCATTTGGAAATAAAATTGAAACATTCAAAACTGTATGGTTTACAAAAACCGCACTTATGTAAAGTATTTTTATCTACCAAAAAATCGCTAATCTGAAATAGAGCTTTACAGATATAATAAAACCGCCGCAGTGCTTTCTGTAACCATATATATATATATATATATATATATATATATATATATATATATATATATATATATATATATATATAACTAACAATGCTACAACCTAACCAAGCTGTGAACAATGTTTACCTATTCTTAAAATTTCAAAATTAGCGCCAAATAGCTTTGGTTACTAAATTTAATGATATTTTATATTGTAAATCGGTCTTTTGAGTTTACTCCTCCTAGATAAAAAATGAAGTATAGTTTAACTGAGGTCTAACCTTGTAAAATTATGTAATAATAGCAAAATTTATTTTTAAGCGA